>QVAJ01000129.1:1440535-1466174 GCA_003546035.1 Mixornis gularis
AAAAAGAGGTGGCCTGAAGCCTGTGGCATTCAAAAACATCCCATCGGAGCTGCTCCGTGAAGCCGGGAGCCTCTGGAGCAGAGGCTGTCACTGCAGGCTCCTGTGTGAACAAAGGGTGCCTGTGAGTGTATCCAAGGATTTCCATGTGCTTCAGAGCAGGGCTCCCATTGCTTCCCTCCAACAATGTGACATGCATCACTGCATTTCACTGAGGATCTCTYATTTCTTTGCACAATGGCTTTTTTTCCCCACCCTCCCTACGGCTACAAAGGAGACATAGGGGGTGAATCTTACGTGCTGTCCAACTGACTTCCTTGCATTTGGAAGGCAAAACCAAGAAGTTTATACAGTCAGGCTAACATGCAAACCAATTGCAATTACAATGGTATGTTAGAGTATGTTCCTTAAGTATTCAAACCACAGAGGAAAAAAAAATCTCTTCCACTAAACTACAAGGGACTGACTGAAACCCGCAAAAGCTGGGAAACATGGTAAGGTCTGACTGAAAGCTTGTCCTGACTTCACCCCTGAGGAAAAGAGTGGAGAATAGAGATAATACTGGCTGCTTTTTGGKGGGCCCTAAACATATAGCAAATTCCCACAAAATAAATAGGAGGCTTGCCACCATATCCTCCCTCCCATTCCCACACAAGCAGACCTCTAACTCACAGGCTTGCAGGGCAGCTGCTTTCTCTCTGTCCAGGACTTCGTTGTCACAGGCATCAGTCTTGGCTCTGCTTCTCTGTTTTATAAGTTTCCCATTAGCACCTGCTAGGCTTTTCTTGCTCCCTGCCCTTGACAAAAAGGGTTTTGATAGCACCGACTCCAAAGCAAACAACACCAAAAAAAGGGCAAGGAGAACATCTCTGGATTCATGGTTTCCTATGGATTCTTCCCAAGTTATCACATTCCCCATTCCCACCTTCTTTATCCCATCCACATCAGCATTCCTGCTTCCCTTCTCCGTGGTGGCACACTGTATATCTTAGCAATAGGCTGGGGCAGTGATCCCAGCTATTTTAGGGCAGTATTTTAGGGCAGTGCATGTGCTGCCTGCTCAGCTGGTTGCTGCTTTTTTTGATGCCCAAGGAACTAAGCTAAAATTGCCATTTCCTCCATAAAAGAACTATTCTGAATCTTCTTTCTCCATGCCACCGCCCCTTCTCATGAAAATTCACATGCACTCATCTTCACTCTCATGCCACTGCTAAGCTGAGCTGAAATGAGTAGTGAGTTCAGAAGTTGGCATGAGGGGTGGATGAACACACTGTATGCTCACAGAAATGCTATTTCTATTGGAAACCAACCTAAAAATAACCCTACCACAGAAGCCTTTAAGACCAGTCTACATGGACCAAAACTGTTGAGTTATGCATAGATGCCTCTGCAGACACAGTGTCTTTTGTTTTCATCTAAGATTTGCATAACTAAAGCTACTCACCTGTGTAAGCCTCACCAAAGTGTCTCTGAGTCTTCTGAGGTAGCTACCAGGGTAACCAGTGAAGGAGGGATTAGATTCCTTTGGGTTTTCCATCTAAAAATACATTAATGTGTACACTTGTATAAACCATGTACATGCACACGTAGGGCCCTCCTTATTTCTTCATAACTGCAGGYTCCAAACTCTTCAACATCTTTTATAGTTTTTTACAAACCGTATTTTCTACTCTCTAAAGTATTAAAGTACTTTTAGTTCTGTTTGTCAGTTGAAGAGCTGAAAACCTTTGACAATAAGGATCCTAATAWAGTAACCAGTTTCTTTTGCTTTCAGGAACATTTAGCTACTTATGTACATCTGAGAAATTAGCACTATGGGCCTCAACCAAGGACTAAGGAGAAACTCATAGAAAAGAAAGGAGTTGCATGTAATTCCAGATCTCAGATGAATGTTCTAGTCCCATCCACTTCCATCCATACATCCTTTAATGAATTACAAAGCAATCAGCTGAGAATTAAAAGGAAAACCCCAACCAAAATATGTAGGAAAAYGAGATAAAATAAAGAAAGGTTCCAATTTTACTTGTAAAGTTTTCCAGTTCTTTGTTACACTTAGTCTAGACTCAGCTGTATTCTGAGGACACTTTAATTCACCCTAGTAAATGTGAGAGGTCTTGAATAAGACGAAGTAAATAGGTCTTGGAGAAAACAAAATCTCTTTCTGCCTTCTCAACCCCTCCTGCTATTGAAAAGTTACTTCGGCCTAATGAAAATCAGATTATAAGTCTCCACAAACCCCACAGATTAACACCATTAGAATACCATTTTTTCTGTGATGCTATCTTCTGAAGGAGAGGCAACATGCTGTACAGATGGCAGCAGCTTCAAACTCTGCTTGAAGCTGCGGGAACAAAAGTCTCCCTGCAAACAAAAAATCATAAATTAAATTTAAAAAGCAATATTTCACTTTCTTTATGGGTTGGCAGAAGCCTGCAGGCCCACAGTTTGGGACATTAAAACCGTGGGTGCACCCCATGAAAGACAACCCGAAAGTTCTGACATTGAAGCATAATGGTTAGGGTTGCTCAAATATTTCATAGATTTTTCTCTGTTTTTAAATGACTACATCAAATACATGAGGTTTTTTGTGGTTTCTTTTTCTTCCCCTCAGAGAAAGAGAGGGTATTGTTCTGCTGTTAGACAACAGAGCTGGGAAACCTAAGGACACACGGAATAAATAATACAGAAATTGGTATAAAGCCCCTTGTATCACATGTGGTTTTATCTGTAATCAACTCTGCCTCAAAAAAAGAGGTCGTTTCCAGGTTTGAAAAACTAGTGAAAATGAAAGGATTTCTTCATTTTAGAGAAGTAAATATCAAAAGACTAGAGACTATACAATATCRCAGCAGTTTAGAAAAGAGAGAACAGTCACATTCAGGAAAGTTAAAGTCCAGTCACTTAAATATGGTGAAAATAAACACAYTTTTGCAGAACATGTGACTCTGTCCTTGAAACAAAGAATTTAGCAAGATGCAGACAAGTTATACATTTATGTATATATTAATAACAACCCTCTCACTGTTATTTATGGATGAAAGGGTTGACAGTATAATTATTGGGATTAGAGATCTGGATAAACATGATTAGTTTTTCACATGTTTGGAAGATTTAAAAGTCACAAGAGACACTCCTGCACAGTGTCCCTTATTGTCACTCCAATCCCCTCACAGTAAACCCAGACACTCGAGCTGCAAAATTTCTGGTCCCAAGAGAACATTGTGAACATGGTGAGGGGAGAGCAGGAGAGACTGAATTGCCACCAGTGCCCCTGCAAAGACAAGGAGGGGAGGACTGAAACTCTTATAAAAGTGTGGCTGAAGTGCCAAACCACAAATTTGGAGTAATGGGGGTTCAATCTTTTTGAGTGTTTGCCCTTAAAAATGTTCAGGTAAAGGGGACTGGGGAAAGACACACACCAGAAATACATTATTTGCCAAAACCTCAGTGCTTGCTGGGATCTAAGGAGAGTTCTCAAGGAARGCACATCCTGCAGGGATTTGATGCTGACTTTTTTTGTGTACCATACCCAGATCTTCTGGAAGATGAGAAACAATGCTTCACGTGAATCTTGCCCAAAATTCTGCTTTTTCCCTGCGTCCTGCCCCACTTCTTGGGTATGTTCTGTAGCTTCAGCTGATATTTTTAACTCTGCCAWTAAGTAAACTGGGAAAAAAGGGAAGAAACCACCACTAATCCCAGGCACTTATGTAGAGAGGAGGGAGCACTCCAGTGTGCTTGCTGTGATGCAGGTGAATGTATAAATWAATGTGCCATGCCACTGTTGTTGAAACCAAAGTTTGTCAAACCAGGTTCCTAAATCCCAAGCCTGGCTGAAAAACAATTTTCTCCTAAAAGTTCTTTTAATGCTCTATTTGTGCATCAACATTACTGCTTTTTCTGTTTTAGCCTTTTGAAGTAATTTTTTCAAGGTTTTTTTTTGTTGTTGTTGTTGTTGGGTTTTATTTGTTTGTTTTTGGATGAAGAACATTGAGTACCTACTCATGTACATAGCAACATATAACAACAACAAAAAACCAACAACAGAACAGATGATGCTGGAAGCAGCATTCTTGCCTAATTCCTCTAAAAAAGGAACTACTTTCTGAGTGTCTGACACTGCACTTTCAGAGACCAAAGCCCTTTCCGTCCATCAAGGAGTACATCAAAAAAGCAAGGGAGATACATTATCTGTCACAGTACACCTCTTGAAGTTAATTTTGTACTACTCAAAACACTATTTATTGAAAATACTTGTTATTTAATATTTAAACCAGTTTTCAACCAATCATAGATCCGTGGAATAGTTTGGGACCTTGAAGATCATGTTGTTCCAACCCCCCTGCCATGGGCAGGGACAGTTTCCACTAGGACCTTAATGTACCTTGTACATTCCAGAAAATTCTTTTTTATTACTTATATGACACTTTTGTTGTGTCTTGAATGCTCAGTTCATCAGCAACTTGTATTTTGATGGATAGTCATGAACAGCAGTTGCTTAAAAGAAATTTTGGAAAACACAGCTTGTATGTGAGGCAACTTCAGAGACTGGTCTTACCAGTTAGGAGGTGAAATTCTCCACTTCTTTTATAACACCAGAGTTGTATTAAAACTTTAGTTTTTACAGGAGGCAACAATGGATTTATGTAACACCTTTGATCTCAAACTTCTGCTCTGAAGAAGCTAGAAGTTCTCTATGAGAAAAGAGCTTTCTGACAAAATCCTCTCAAATTAAATTTCTCTGCACATTCACGTGTATGTAAACACAGTGTGGGGTTTGCAAGCTGCATAGAACTTGTATAAATTCGATTGCACTAGATTAATTAATTAGATTTTATTAAGCCTGTCAAGAAAATGCACCAAACGTATTTGAAAAATGCATTTAGACTTTGAACTCCAGGCCTAGTTCCCATTGTTTGGTACGGAATATTGAAAATCATATCAGTGTGGARAGCTATGGCCTTGGGGTTGTAAGGAGAAAGGTGACAAGAATAYTTACTGAAAAGTGCTACATTAAAATTAATATAATATTGGATCCATTAGAAAATCACATCTAAAGTGGAAGAAAATACTTGTGGGTATTTTTTGAAAGACTTGTACATAAGTTTTAGAAACAGGAAAGAGAAAATAATGAAACCATAAGATTTGTAGGATGACTCAATGGACTGTGCAGAATTCATACCTTCCGAGGAGCATCTTTTAACTGCACTGCCCAGGCCRGTTGTCTCCTAGCACGTCTTCCCAGCTGACAGTGAGATGAATTAGGTGAAAACCAAAATTTGTTAACAGGTAAGAGTGAAAAACTCTTGGTTTCATCCATGGAGAAGTAGTTTTCACCTTTSAACCATTGTATTGGACTTACAGGAAAAGGTTTTGGTAGTGGGGGGAGTATAGGGGTGGCTTCTCTGGGAAGCTGTTGGAAGCTTCCCCTCTGTCTATCAGAGCAAATTCCAGCTGGCTCCAGGATAGACCCACTGCTGGCCAAGGCTGAACCCAGCAGGGATGGTAGTTAAGCCTCTTCCTCTGGGATAACATATTTCAGAAGGATGGGTGATAAAACACAACATTCTGCAGCTGGAGAGAGGAGTGAGAACATGTGAGAGGAACAGCCCTGCAGACAGCCAGGTCAGGGCAAGAAGGAGGGGCAGGACATGCTCCAGATACTGCAGCTGAGGCTCCCCTGCAGCCCATGGAGGGCACAGGGATGCAGAGATCCACCTGCAGCCCATGGAGGACACAGGGATGCAGAGATCCACCTGCAGCCCATGGAGGGCACAGGGATGCTGAGATCCTGCAGGCCATGGAGGGCACAGGGATGCAGAGATCCACCTGCAGCCCATGGAGGGCACAGGGATGCAGAGATCCACCTGCAGCCCATGGAGGGCACAGGGATGCAGAGATCCTGCAGCCCATGGAGGACACAGGGATGCAGAGATCCACCTGCAGGCCATGGAGGGCACAGGGATGCAGAGATCCTCAGCCCATGGAGGAGCCCACGCAGGAGCAGGGGGATGCCCAAAGGATGCTGTGACCCTGTGGGAAGCCCACACTGGAGCAGACTCCTGTGGAGAGAGGAGCCCCAGCTGGAGCAGGTTTGTTGCAAGATTGTGACCAGTGAGGGACCCAATATTGAGAAGGACTCAGATTGGAGAAGTTCCTGGAGGACTGTCTCCCTTGGCAGGGACACTGCACTGGAGCAGGGGAAGAGTGTGAGGAATCCTTCCCCTGAGGAGAGGGGAGTGGCAGAAACAATGTGGGATGGACTGACCACAACCCTCTTTCCCTCTCCTCCTGCACCACTGTACAGGAGAAAGTGGAGGAAATTGGGAGTGAAGTTGAGCCTGGGAAGAAGGGAGGGGTGAAAGAAAGATGGTTTTAAGATTTGGGTTTGTTGCTTATTGTGCTACTCTGCTTCAATTGCTAGTAAATTAAACTATTTTCTTTCCCCGRGTCCAGTCTGGTTTTGCCCACGATGTTAATTTGTGAGTGATCTTTCCCTGCCCATGAGCCCTTCATTGTTTTCTTTCCTCTGCCCAGCTGAGGAGAGAGAAATGATGGACCAGCTTTGGTGAGTACCTGGCGCGCAAACAGAGTCGACCCACCACAATATTTTTTTTTTGTGTTTGTGACATTCCTAATGAGAAGCTCAGAGCCATGTCACACTGTGGGAAAGGATATTGGTACCCCATTGTATTCAGTAGAAGATTTACAGCAAGCCTTGCCCATTTTTCCCTTGATGTTCATTATGACCTCGTGGCACTCTGGAATGAGCCTTCCCTGACCCTGCCTAACCAGTTTTGTGGAGTGCAAGGGCTGTGTTATTCTCCGTGGAGTGTTCTTGGGCAGCCCAGTGATGAGCTGTGGATAGAGCCCCTTAGCAAGTCTGTCTTCCTAGACTGCTTGGAAATGTCCTTTATTTCTGACATACTCCACACTTCCTGYCTGCCCTGAGAAGCCCTCGCTGAAAAAATTTCCAAACTCCATCTGCTTCTGGCGAGTTTTGCCTTGTTGACAAGTGCAGAGAGGTACAAGTGCCCCTTGGAGCAGCGTATCCTCTCATTCTTCCAGCAAGTGGTTGCAGGACAGTGAGAAAAGGAACTAGACTTTGGCCSTAGTATTGTGAGAACCATCCTTTGAAGCCTAAAAAGCTTGAAGCTAAAAGCTTRAGGAGGGGAAATAGTTCTGGCAGACAGGCTTTAAGTAGGGGTAAGTTTGTAAAACTTCATGAATAGCCCTGTAGCCAGACTGGTGAAGATTTAAAAAGAGATGGAAAAAAACCATTTGTAGTAAACAGCTCTCAAAGTTTGAGAAGATCCAAATGCTTAGAGGACTGGTAGATTTTTTTAAATTCTTAGTCATATCAGAGGTAGTAGGGCTGCAGAACCTGTCCCTATGTGGGTAATAGGCTTTTTAATTCTCAATATTTTTTAGGGGGATTGAAGAGGTTAGTCTTTCACTCCCTGTGTAAAACCATGATTCATCCATCATCAAGAGCATCATAATAACAAATATACCACCATGGCTGGTGTTTTCCACTGAATTTGGCAAGTGTACTCAGAAAGAAACGAAATGAAAATTTCAGGAATTTCCAATTGGGCTTGAAAGTTGTGAAAGAAGAGTGATGACTGCTATCAACGCAAAGAGTTATGAGCTGCCTGGTTCTGTTTTATGGAGCAGCTTAGCCATAGCACAGGATCTACTTCACTGCCACTGGGGCCTGGTCCTGGCCATTCCCTTAATTTTTCTGAGGATGTTATTCATAAATATTCTCTTAATCAAGCTCAGGCCCAGAATTTTACTGTAGAGGCCAAACTAATTGCCAGGATACACGAGAAGCCAAACCCTAGAAGGTAAAGCTAAAATTTGTATGTCCTGGCTSAGAGAACCACTATGTTTCAAACCTGAAATAAAAAGTGGGTTTTTACATTTCTTAAATAGTTGATTTTTCCGCTTCAACAATTAGTACTCTGTGCCTCTCAAAGAATTTACACTGATTAACTACATATCCTTAATTTCTTCATTTGACCACAACAAAAATCTTTCTTTTAATTTTTTTTTTTTAAGAGAAAGAAGTAAGGATTTATTCCAAAATTATCCCTGGCTAGTGTGCATGGTTACCACACTGAAAGAGACAGCAGTTTTCTGGGTGGAATGGCATTGCCCTGGGTGCCAAGATCCACATGGAAGTTATGCCAAGGACTGTGAAGATTTTTATGTCTCTCCTGCCATCATAAACACAAATGTTATATCTTTCAACTAGGCAGCTGGCATGTACCTCATTGATTACACCCTTTAATTGAGAAAGGGAGAGATGAATGATTTTCTGTATTCTTTTCACATGTAAAAGCTTCTAGAGGATTAGCAACCTCTTGGTTCTTGATCAAATTACAGACTACAACACAAAATTCTGTAAGATTTCATTATATCTTAATATTCTGTTCATAGTATCACGAAACTCTTGTGCTGGAATAGTCTCATCCATCCTTAAGGAACTGAAATGTTTTTCAMTAAGTGACAAAACATCCATGGTGGGGTTTTTTTAGATCTAAATCTGCCAGCTCTCACTTCTGTGAAAGTGGGGAAACATTTTGCTTTGTCATCTTCAATCACATGTGTAAGGAGGAGTGAGACATGAGGAGACATGAGGTGCATAGCCTGGACAGAGAAACTGATGAACCCAAAAGCCTTTTCCTCTCTGTATCATCCCTTGGTTTCATCAGAGAAGGCCACAGCTCCCAGCAGACCATGCATCAGTTCTGTGAGCACACCTCCCCATCTTGAAAAGTTTTGCTGCCTGGGCCCATGGCCATCTGGGATATGGCACATCCATARTGTTCTCTGGCTCAGATGCTTGTGAAAGAGCAGCTCTGGAGCAAAAGCTCTCTGGCTGTGTGAGGCTGTGTTTTCTTGGAGGTCGCTTTTATGCTCACCCGAGTTGTGTTGCTGGTACATCCATGCCCAGTTTAACACCTTCCAAATTTTGGCCCTAATCCCACAGATTCAAATTTCTAGCTTGATTCCACACCCATCTTATCACTTTGGACTTTTTGATCAGTGTGAGCTATGAGAGTGTATGGGATTTTGTGCCCTTTAATAAATGCCTGCTACTGATGCAATAGGAATCCTAACCTGTCATCAGGAAARATACACAACCCAGAAAACTACTAGGCAGATACATTGGATAGATATTGTCATCCCAAAGGAAATATTCCTACCCACACCATTCTTCCACAAAGTAAACTTGAAATATTTCACTTGTCCTCTGGAGCTCTGAAGAAGATTCTTCTGTTCTGKGCAGAGAGTTCAGGGCTCTAAAGGCTGGGTCATATGAGGGAAAGCTGAAAGATTACAGTCAATGAAGAAAAAAGCTGTAAAGAAACCCCCACCAAAACCCAGTAGAGAGCAACAAAAAGCACTAATTCTATTTYCTTTAATGTCAAAGCCAGAAGGAATTTTGCCATAGACTTGACTAAGAACTGCTGAATGTAGAAACATGTTCTCATCAGCAGTTCTTAATTTATCCTTGCCTGTATTCCAGAGCATTCATTTAAAATTTGACACTAGGTGCAGGATTGGATGAGATTTGAGTATCAGGAGCCATTTGCAGAAGGCATTAATTAGACCTTCTGCATGTCAGGAGCAGGCTTTGTTGGAGTTAGATCTAAAGCATTCATGCTGGAGKTTAGGTTCCTCTACAAAAAAATCAATCCACTCAAGGCACCACTGCTTTTCACTGCCTTCTCTATCTTAAGAGGCAGTGTCCAAACTTAAAATATAAGTTTTGCAGCGATCTTAGATAGATGAGTCACAACACTGCAGATACTCTACCCACAAAGGGTCTGCAGATAACCAAAGATTAGTTTTAGTGCCTTAAACCATGGTCATATCTTGGCAGCACAGACAGGCTTTTTTCTTCCTGCCCTTATGCTGCCACCTCAAACCCACTCTCCTACTACTGCAAGGTCATAATGAAACCGAGGAACTAAATTAAGGAAAAGCTGTGGATTGAAAATGACCCATCAGGGAAAATATGAGTTGACTGAAAAGGATAAATCAAGGAAGTCCACAAGTAATTGTTGCCAGAACGATAGACAGGGCGGTCAGGGAACGGAAATGAGCAGCTGGTGTTGGGAGGAAGGGCATGGAATGGCTTAAACTGATTTTCTCAATGAGAAAAATGTCTGTGGAACTGCGATGTGACACAGTGTAAGCATCACTGACTTCAAAGCTCACAAATTTGGGCACCATTTTCAAGATAAAGCCACAGGTCCTTGTTTTCTTAAGGGGGTCAGAAGTGTTACTCATTTACCACAGAAGTAAAAGTATAGATTTTGAGCTCAGTATGCAAATCGAAATAAACCATTTAAACAGTCATCTTCCCTCTTTCCATTTGTCATGATAGAATATCACAGAATCACAGAATATYCTGAACTGGAGAGGACCCACAGGAATCATCAAAAGATGCCTGAGGACAGCTTACAAAATTCTCATCTTTGCTTTAATTCAAAACATTTGTGAATATTCTCAGTAGACTGGTACTGTTGTGGAATATTGTGTGCAGTATAGAAAATTTCCATGTACACTTAGAACATTAGGCACTACAGGCTGCGTGGTTGAATGGAAAATTGAAAAGTCACCTTGCTTTTGGCTAGGCAGTGAAACGTTGCTGTGGACAGCTCAGAATTCAAACTACAGTAAAAAAAAAAGTGTTTTCCATGGGAATTCTGCTAGGAAATCTCAACCATTCAGTAAAAGTGTACAATGAGGGACATGAAATGCACTTTTGAAGTTAGATGGATAGCTATATGACAGATGAAGTTTTGTTTTATTCATTCAAGCCTATAAACATACATGATGTTATAACAATAGATGAATAGGAGAAACACTGTGTTGCTGTTCCAGATAAGCGCTCAGAACTGTCAGTTCTTATCCATTTATCTGGATCATTTGGGCATGGAAAAGCTGGGTGGGGAATTGCATGAGATCAGGGAGGGAAAGAGGAAAACTCATGAGAAAAGGGCTGTAAGGATCACTGCTTAGAGTGTTTTGGCAGCTTCTCAACCCAGAAGCACAACAGCAAATGAAAACCAGCAATAACAAACTCCAGATACTGTTAGGAATTAAGCAAAGTGCCAAGAACAGGGCAKTTTCTGGGACCATACACACATCCAGAGAGGGCTTGTGGCATGCCATCCTCCGCTCAGTCGCTGGTATAATTGTACAGGAATGGTGTTTACTGCTGACTCACGCTGGCACACAAATCTTATTTATTCCAAGCATGATACAAGAGGGTTTGGAGTGCGCTGGCTGCAGCAGAGGGATCCCCCAGAGAGAGCTCCAAGAACAATTAAGCTGGAGAAGAATAGCTGGACTCTGTCCTTACTGTGTCTATTGAAATGACAGAAGTGAGGGGGTTTGCCTCAACCTGCAGCAGGTAGAGTCTGTTCAGAAAAGGGTGGGAAGTTCAGCTGCTTACAAACACTTTCCTGACCTGTATCACTAATTTTTAACAAACAGATTAATCATTTGCAAAAGCAGAGCCTGTTTGTTCGTTGTCTGCTCTAACCTTTTGCATCATACCAGCACTGATTTTATTAGCTTCAGTTGCTCTCCCTCTGACACATTCTCTTGTTATGCTGGAAAGAGAATTTTGAACACAAACATTCTCACGTGTTTTTTGTTTTACATTTGTCCTGCATTGAGTAGAAATTATTACAAGAACTAYAGGACAAAGAAACTCAGAGTCTGAGGGTGTCCCATGGCTACCTGGTAACCTTCCAGTTTGGTTTTCAGGATCTTCTGTTGATCTCTTGGTGAGAATCCTTCACAGATGGAGYTGCCATGAAAGGAATTTGTCCTTACATTGGGTCTTATTCTAGAATGACACAGGTTGGCACAGCCCCAGTAATTCTGATGGAGCTGAGCAGTCAGGAGCAGCGGAGGAGCCCAGGGGTTTTCAAGGAGTACATTAGAAATATGCCCTCCTAAAAACRAGGTGACATCATATGTTGGCATAGTCTCAGAACGTAAAGGATGTAAAAGACCAAGCTGATGTGTTGCACCATGATAAAATGAATGATAGAACTCTCTGTGCAGGGCACAGAGGGGAAACACATACCCCCCAACACCAAGAAATGGACAGACCTCCACCAGCCAGCTGAATTCTCTTTGCCTCTTCACCAAACATCACCAGCAGTCAGAGCTCTTGGTTTCAGGGTTCAGCAACACTAGGGCTGCCCTGCAAGGCAGAACAAGCCCAGAGGCAGAGACAACCCCAGCTCAGGCAGTGATGATGCCTACACCCCCCCCAGGACACAGTTCCAGGGGTCTGAACCACCTGGTCAGAGCAGGGTGCTCATAACAGGGTCTGTCAATCCAGGCTGGGGATGAACAGATGGAGCAGCCTTGGGAGAAGGACCTGGGGATGTTGGTGGTGAGAGCTGGACATGGCCCATCCCAGAGACCCCCCGTGCCCTGGGCTGATCCCCCAGTGTCAACAGCAGGGGAGGGGAGGGGGGATTCTGCTCCTCTGCCCTGCTCAGGTGAGACCCCACCTGCAGAGCTGCTTCCAGCCCTGGGATCCCAGCACAGGAAGGACAGGGAGCTGCTGGAGCCAGGCCAGAGCAGGGACATGAAGATGATCAGAGGGATGGAAGAGCTCTGCTGTGAGGAAAGGCTGGGACAATTGGGGTCAATCAGACTGGAGAAGAAAATGACTCAGTATGACCTAATTTTGGCCTTCTACTACCTGAAGGGAGCCTGCAAGAAAGATGGAGAGAGGCTCTTGAAGAGGGCCTCTTGTGACAGGACAAGGAGGAATGGCTTCAAACTGACAGATATTAGGTTTAGGTTGTATATCAGGAAGAAATTCTTCCCTGTGAGGGAGGTGAGGTCCTGGCACAGGTTTCCTAGAGAAGCTGTGGCTGCCCCATCCCTGGAAGTGTCCAAGGCCAGGTTGGATGGGGCTCTGAGCAAGCTGGGCTAGAGGAAGGTGTCCCTGCCCATGGAAGTGGGTTGGAAGGTTGGAACTGGATGATTTTTAAAATCCCTTCCAACCCAGGCCATTCTGTGATTCCATGATTCTGTGATCCAGCCCCAGGCAAAATTAGCAAGACAAGGCCAGCAGCAGAAGTGGAGAAAAAGCTTCCTACAGCATTCATGTAGAGTCCTTCAGCCAAGTCCKATGGACAAGTGGGAACAGCCAGGCATGGACACATGATGGGACTAGAATTTTAAGTGGAGCTGCTGAGGCAATGGGCAGGAGGAAGATAGGCAGAAGCTTTTGGTGCTTTCAGGGCATTGATATCTGGGTTACAACAGAAGACAAATCTTTATGTGAAATTGTGATAGAAATCCAAAGCAAGCTGGCAAAAATATGCTGCTAAAAATTGGTCTCTCTAAAAAAGGGCAMGATGTTCTGCTCCTAAGTTTGATGACAGATTCATAGTTTAAAATAACTTTAAGAAAAATGGTTGGTTTGAAAATTGTACACACAGCTAAAATCACCTCAGTTTCAGGGTATGCACCACAGTGCCAAGTCATCAGCACATAAATGGCACGGAACAGTGGACAAGGACTGTACACATTTAGTCTGACTTCCAGTGTTTCATRCTTTCACAAGTACAGCCTAATGAATAGTCACTTCATGAAACTTTACTACCATTTCTAATATTTAGATCTAAAAGGAAATGCCTCTCATCCTTTTGAACRGGAATTACAGTTTTTTCATAAGACAGAACAATGGGCTGCAGCTTCAATATCATTACCTTTAGATGCAAAAAAAGTTAATTTATTATTAAATAAAACTCCAGTGCTCTTACGGTACAGATATCTGCTCTAAGAGTCACTTGGTTTTAAATGAGAAAGATTCTCCTCCATATCATCCTGGAAAGACAAAGTTTTCATGACATGTATTTCAAGGAAACAGGAACTGTCATCTCTATTGTTCCTGCAGTACTTTCAAACAAAGACATCAAAATCAAAGGAGCAAGGAGAGGGAGAAGAAGAATTTCTTAGCTAGTATTTCTGTACAATATTGATTATTGAATTATTAAAAATCTAAATTATTGAAAGCATCCCTCAGAAGAGCTAAATTAAGTGATGCTTACTGTCTGAAGTACATCTCTGAAGTATTTCAGAATATCTCTTCTGCTATCAGAATATTGATCTAGTGTGGGAGGGGAAAGAGCATTGCTGCTTTTTTTTAATATTAAGGAATGAATTAATTAATTAACTGATTAATTTTTTTTCTAACAAGCTGGTGTAATTTCAAACAMAGTCTGATACTCAGCATGATTATTGTTTTGGAGACAGAGTAAATTGGGTGTGGAAACTGTTCTGCAGAGGACATTATGGTGACATCTCCTGCCCTGTAGGTACCCAGCACTGGTGTGTCTCTWGGAATACTCACAGGTCCACTTGTGGTTGTTTTTAAAAGAACCTCTGACAGATTTTTTTGTGCTATTTCTAAGCCATCATCAAGCTGTGGCTTTAACCATTCTGTTTCTCCTCAGGTGTGACGGGTACATTTCCCTCAACCATACAGCATCTGGAAGTTTCCTCCCACTCTGGAATAGTTCTGCCCAAACAAATTTCATTGTCATTCAAGACAAAAGACAATAYAACAACAACTTATGGGAAAAGARTAAAGCCCATAACAGTATTGGTTTTTATACTTAGAGAAAATCACAGCAAATAAACCATGGCAGAATTAATGATGTGTGGGTTACAKCAGGTTAGCAGTTCAGCCTTCATGTGTGTGACTCCTTCTGCTTGTTCATTGACATAATAATGATCCTTTTGATAGGACCAGAATGCATCTGAAATATTATAAACACACTGTGTTGCTCTCCACCCATTACATCTGAGCCTGGTAGTCAAGGTACCTGCCATACACAAGATATGAGAGTGAAATTGGAATTTGATCTGAGTTCTCCTTCCTGCTGGTGGATTTCTTTACTCCCCTTGATCACTGTGCTTTTTGTGCTGCCACAAAATCTAATGAAAACCATTTGATTTTGTCTCTTAGGAATGCTTTGGAGATGTCAAACATTTTGCCAGGATAAGGAAAGCCACTTCCACCCAACTTCACCTTTACCCTGTTGAGTTTTTTCCCCCCATCTTACTTTGGGTCTGTCATGCTTTGCTTCCAGTATAGAAATGGCCTTGCCAGACACAATGACCGAGATTTCTTTGCCCTTTTCCATTGCCAGTTGCTGCAGCTGGTTGAATTTAGTACCTCTACTGAATGCCTGGCCTAGAGTCCAAAGACTGGCTGTTATCCCTCCCTTGAGTGGAACAGAGTTAATTACTAGTCCTGCAGAATAACAGGAAACCCACAGAATTTCTTACAATAAGAAATCATAATAATTTTACCATCTGCGGAAGTTTTTTGAGCCGCAGCCATCCAAAGGCAGGATTTCTGATGTCAGTCCACCAGGTATTCACTGCTTTAATTTAATTAAAAACTGTAAAAGCTTTTACTCCACTGGCTCTGGGCATGAGAAAAATCTAAATTACCCATGCTTTCAAAACAAAGAAAGATCAAATGAATTTCAGGTTGTCATGGAAGCAGATTGTTGTTCCAATAGCAGGCCTCTGTATTGCAGATAATTAACCTTAATTACTCTGACGTACTGTTGCTGAAAATATTTGGTTACCTGTGATGCTYGCAGTGCATAAGTTTGACAATTGTGCTCACTTTGGGCTGTGTGGATTGATAGCTAAACACATTTCACTAGCAGACCTGAGGCAGAAATTTGATTGTGCAGCATGATAGACTCTGCTCAGGCTAGCAGTCCACCTTCCAACATTGTTACATCTGAACACACTGAGCTCTACATGCAGAGGAAAATGACTCAGGAAAAAAAGAGTGGCAGTTTCATTTATTGCTCTTGAGGGTTTTTTGCCAACAAATATACGCTACGCATCACCTAATTCTTCTTCTGTACTAGCCTGGCAGAATGAGGAGGAAAGCAAGTTTTTCAAGTTCCAAATACCGACATGAAAAGCCTGGAAATCAACCCCATATTTTACTTCAATGTTAAAAMAAAAATAAATTTTGCATTTAAATAATAGTGGGATGGTGACACAGGAACAACAAAAGCCACACTGCTCCCAGCTAAGTCTAACAGTGTTCCAACTGCCACTCTGAAGATCTAACTCTAATTTCTTTCTCCCTTTTCCTCCTTTTACGATACTCCATTTCAAAGGCTGGCACATCAGTCTAAACCCCAAATTTTTATGGTTTGTGAAGAATTGAGATACAACTCTTAAGTGAAATAAAGCGGTTTGGAAGAATAAGTTTAGAAGTACAATTTTAATACTTAATTTCCTTCTTTTTCTTGTGATGAATGGGATCCAGTAATAGAAAGAAAGAGTTTAGGGCTCAGATCACATTYCTGAGACTGACTTAAGACAAAAAATGGAGCACCTACTGATGCTCACAGGGTACTTTAGGTGCTTGATCTCTTAATGTTTTTCTCTGCTTTCTAAAGAGCTCCCAGCAGACACTGAGGTTGTGCTACATTCTGTAATTTGAGCTGAGCATATTACACCCCGGGCCATGCTTACATCTCCACCTTAGGGCTTTATTACAACTTTTTTTGTCTTTTTTTGCAAAATAAGCGGTTCTGAGCCCCTCCTGGTGAGTGCCAAGATAACTCATTCCCTCTCATGGCCATAATACAACTGTAGAACCCAGGCCCTCAAAACACCAAAACCAATACACAGCCATAATCATCACAAGAAGAGGATCAGCCTTGCTTTAGAGTTCCTATCAAWCTTTTAATGCCTTTCAGCACCTTCTTCAGGTAGTTCTTATGAATTTGTAAAGAATATGGTAAGTCTCAGAAATGGATTAACTCAGGGCTTGTAAAACCTGCATTGGCCATATCAACCATGACCAAGCATACTAACCATGATTTATGTGCTATTTGGTTTATGACATTATGGCAAACCCTAGTTAAAGGTTTCAAGTTCTGAAACCAAATCAGAACGAGAGAGGAATATTAGAAAGATTCTAGTAAAAGCCTTKTCAGAGGGTTGTCTGCCACTCACTGTTGGCATCAAAATGAACACAGCTAACAGGCTGCTGTTTAGATCAAAGTGCTGAGAATGAAACATATTTGCAACCRTGTTCTGGGATAAATATTGCAAATGGCTTGCCTTTCCCTTGGCTGGCAGGGAARTTATCTGAAGTGCTGGTTGTTACGTTGTTTTCTAACACAGACAAAATTTGGAAGGATAAAGGCTAAATTATGGTGAAAAAAAAAAATCCACCCTAAAAAAAGACCTAAAAACAACACCCTCACAAACAAACAAAAAACAACCAACCAACCAAACAGACAAAACAAACCAACAAACCCCCCAAAACCCCAAAAACAAGTGACTGGATAAGGAATAGTGGCCATAAATACAAACACAGAAAGCTCCACGTCAACACTAGGAAGAACTTCTTTCCATTGAGGGTGGTAGAGCACTGGAACAGCTGCCCAGGGAGGTTGTGGAGTTGCCCCTCTGGAGACATTCCAAACCCAACTGGATGTGTTCCTGTGTCACCTGCTCTGGGTGACCATGCCTGGGCAGGGAAGTTGAACTGGATGAGCTCCAGGGGTCCCTTCCAACCTCAGGATTTTGTTATTCTGTGAAATGCATGCAAGAAGTGACACTACGACTACAGTGCTCACGCATTTTTGTTTTGACTTTTGGTACTTCCATGGGAAGTCAATGCACAGTATTGTAGCCAGTCACTCCATGGCTGCATCAAGTATTTTATCTATTGCTTGCATATTTCTTCTAGAGAAACAAATGGATTTAAAGTACAAAGAACTGGCTRTTGGATTTGACCCTCATTCAGGTCTTCTTATCCTGGTTCACCAAATTCCCAATAATTTAACACACTGCACGGCTTTTCAAGGTGTATTTCCAGTGATGATCTACAATTCCATCTTATTTACAGAAAGAGGGAAAAACGAATAGTTTAAACCCTCAAGGCTGAGTTCTGACATCAGCAAAGATGTCTCGTCTTGTGACATAAAATATTCTGCTATATATAGATATCCTACTTCAGGATATCTTGAAGTAGATGTCTCTTTGAAATGAAAGACATGTGCATCCCAGAATAACTGTTACACCTTTAAAGTGGAATCATTATTTGAAAGAAAAGCCCCCTAAGCCAAAATGGCTCCAAAATGGTTTTTTGATACATGTCAGTGTGCGCAATATCTTTGGGACAAAAACTTTGTGCTGTATTTTACAGTAGAAGGGAATAGCAGCTTTTGGATTATCATAAAACAGTGTGGTGATTGAAACCTGAATTAAATAGTATGCAGATAAAATGATTTGTGTTGGGAATGGCACTGCCCATTTTTGTTTCTTTCACATGAGTGAACCATATGAACACAATTTGCTGCTATGAACACGCTCAGTAAATTCTGAGGAACACTAAGAGAGCATTCATAAAAAGCAAATTCCTAATTCTGACAGATTGARTGAATTCAGAATGAATTCAAAATACTCATTCAGCACAGACCTACTTGAGACCAAACAATGCCATGTGATTCATTCATCCAACTGAAACTGGAGAGCAAAGCTTAAATTTCAATTTTTAACAGGGAGTGGCCATCKAAGCCATTTATAGATGTGGCTTTACAGCACAACCAAGCAAAAGATGAATTGAAGAACATTGAAAATTCCTCATTGATGTGCCACAAAATGTAAGAGAGAGTAAATTGGGTGAAAAATKATTGTTCACAAAGGAATAATATAACATTTTACAGCAAGGCATTGCTTCAGAGAAATAGGGGAATTGGAGGCTGAGAAAAAGGTAGAATTTTGCAGAGTGATGTAAAGAAAGCCTGGCTTCCAGCAGCCTTGTGTCTCATAGTTGAATTCCTTGGTGTCTAAAGAGGGAAGGGCTCATAACCACCCTTTCCCTCAGAAAGGCTCTTTCTAACCATTGTCAGAAAACTTGGTGCAAAATTCCCATGGGTTACACTGCAGCTTCCTGTCTATGCTCAGCTCATGGTTTGTCATCTGGATTAAAAGAGCACCAGTAATCACAGAATCACAGAATGGGCTGGGTTTGAAGTAACCTTAAAGATCATCTCATTCAAACCTGTCTGCCWTGGGCAGGGACACCTCCACTAGACCAGGTGACTTCAGAGCCTCATCCAACCTGGCCTTGAACACTTCCATGAATGGTGCACCACAGCTTTTCTGGGGAACCACTGGATAAAAATATACACATACTTTTGACGGTGGTCTTGGATATACCACTGAGCTGTGCACAGCATGGGAAAAATCTGCTTTAAATGACATTTCTCCCTGGGATGCTGTGAGCCCAGGCAGACTTCATCTGCTCCCAGACACATGGGATTCTTGGGGTGTCCTGCACAGGGCCAGGAGCTGGACTCRATGATCCTGATGGGTCCATTCCAACTCRGGATATTTTATCATTCTATGGTTTCCTTGACGTGGTTCTTGTTTCTGCTGACACACAATCATCCATGAACCCTCCACAGCTCAGTTAAATTGTTTTTGAGAAGGATGATTCATTCTAAGAAAAAGCTGGGGGGAAAAAAAAAAAGGCATACAAAATGTTTATTTCAAATAAATTTATAGATCTGAACTCTGAGCTGGCATCACCATGAGCCTGGGAATGAGATATTACTGCTCTCTGGGGAGACAGTGMTGATTTCTGTTGGGTATTTCTAAGCATTCCAGGCTGGAGAGTTGTTCATAGTTATTCATTAGGTGGGTTGCTTCTTGGGAGGGCAGTTAATCCCTTCCTTTACCTCTCTGTTCCCTCTCTTCCTCCCAGCCTCCCATAGAGCAGTCTCCAAACAGCCAGGATGCCYAGCCTGGGTGCTACCACACAGAAACTCACAAAATTCCTCCACAGGCTTTCCTGTAAGTGTGGAGAAAAGCAGGCATGATGGAATGGTTGCAGGATTACAGTTCTGGAGCAGCGTTGCTCATGGAGGTGATTAGAAACATGTTTTCTACCACCTACAAGAGTCACGCCGGGTATCCTGCTGGACAGATTCCATCTTCCTTAATATGTCCTTCCATAACAAATTTATAAGGCCACCAGAGGCTTGTTAGCTAGAAACAAATCTCCAATCATTATGATGCTACAGCTATTCACTCTTTATTAGGGAAATAAATCAAAAGCAGGCTTTCAGCAAAAAAAAAATAAAAAAAATCCCCATGGCTGGAATAACCACTGCCGGGTCCCTGAAGATGCCAATGCCCCAATGTCTTTAGTATTTCAGTGTATGTTTTGGCTACTGGAGGCTCAGTTTTTCAATTAAGGATCAAAAACTGAGCTTCGGGTAAATTTCTCAACTGAGCTAATGAGATTCTTGTCCTTAATGAAAATTTGTATTTATTTAAGCTTCGAATTTGCATTCGTATTGGCTTTTCAAGAGTGCAGTGGTGCTYGAAATGGACTGTATCACGTTTAAGAAAAAAAAAAATTATGGGAACTGGATTGAAAACAGAACAAGAGAGTGACATGAAGATGCTGACGATTGTGTATCATAGGACAAGTGGCCCCAGGGAAAGGAGAATTTCAGCTCAGTTGGAAGTGAGGACTTTTTTGCTTTTCTGCTGTCTTGTCTGTGCTAAGGAAACACATTCCTTGATCAACCCCAATCTCCAGCTCCCTACAGCCTATAGGGAACATTTTAGTATCACTGTCATTGCAAATTGGAAAAAAAAAAAAAGAAGGGAGGGCTTTTTTTATAAGTCAGAAAAATAAGTATATTCAAAAGTCCACATTGGAACAGTTTTTGGGCCCCATATGCTGCAGTCAGGAAGAGAAAAGGGGCTTTTCTATAGTATATAGTGAAGTTCCCAATGAAGCAAACCAGGTTTAGCTGGTTCTGGGGTACTGAATGCAGGTCTCCTCCCTTCAGAGGAATGTTAATAGTGCACTGGGAGCTGCAGACCATTTATCTGACTTTTATACATTTTCAGAGTGACTCTTCCACTTCACAGAGACACCTCTGGGCCCTCTCCAAGCCTTTCCCAGTCTGCAACAGTAAAAGTTGAAACCATAATCTCCTCTTTTATCCTCTTTGTATTTAAATCTTTTTCCAGTCATTTTCCAGCAAGAGCTGGAAAGCTGCAATGCCAAGGGAGCACTGGGCAAAAGTGGAAGAGAGAGAAACTAATTTATTTGTGATTATAACAAGAGCCCCAGTAATACCAGTGGATGTAACACAGTAGAATCAGGAAGGAATATTTTCACCTCCACTTTAAACTCCAGAAATCTGAGTATGAAAATGCTTACCAAAACCAATAAAACCATRAAAAAATTGTGTGTGAGATTATCGGAACCTATTAACCCTTTCCTCTCTTCAAACATTCTGCCTATAAACAAAACACTTTGCTTAGCTTTGGTGGTGAGTATTGTATGACATTTATATGGGATTTCAAGCCCTCTTTTGAGGCAACTATGGATATCTCAAATATCTGAACATATAAAGTACAGTCGTCATTTGAAGGCACTCAGGAATTCCAGGTTCCTCACATACTTTCCACTGTCCATGTGAAAAGTTCCAGCATTCATATGAAATAAATAAAAGAGATTGTTGCTGTGGAGAAGTCTGTGACTAGAAGTAGATGGTTRCCCTGCATTTAAATACCTGGCACCAAAAGAAAATATCTGATTATCTGCGTCATTGATTGCACGTGGCTTAACAGCTMCAGTTGGTGAGACAGGCAGGTTAATGTGCACCTTGCTGCACTTTCAGACACAAGAGCCTTGTGAAGAGATGTTTAGAGGGCTGGAAAATCAAAGATGCTAAAACATAGATGAGAAAGGCTGGAGTTTGGACTATACAGACAAGCTTTCTTTCAATTCAGGTTATTTCAAAGGAGTAGGAACTTGCTGAAGTTTTTTTTATTATTTAGTATAGAGTACAAATCGCACAGAAAAACATTTTTTTCAGAATACCGAAAAAAATTATGCCTTTCAAAATCATCTGCTAGACAGAAGCAGAATAATCAGCATATCTGTGCAGTACACTTCTCTAATTATGAGGTAATTCCCTTCTCTACTGCAGTTCCTTCTCACATCCCAAGTCATTCTAATTTTGCTCATCTTTTTCAGCACAGCACAYCATTTTTTAAGAAAAAAAAGCCCAGATGAAATTCTGTACTGCACTGAAGGATATTTGGTATCCATAGTGTGACTTCARAGGTGAAAACTGAGAGGTCAAGGAGGTATAATTTTCATTGTTACAGTCAGATTGCCTGCATTAAAAAACTCCTCACCCATGGCTTTAGTACAGCTTGGCTGGGCCTTAACAAAAGTGATGGCAAGCAGGAATTTGCAATCAATGAGGACAGGGAAGTGAGCATTAAACAGACTTCTACTTCCTACAGTAATTTATATTTTCATGATATTCTGCCTGAGCTTTTCTCAGTTTTCTATAGGGCTTAGATTCCAAAAGCGTCAACCTTGTTTTTTGAATCTGTAAGTTTTATTTATATAGTATGTACTCCAGAAAATTATYACACACTGACTATTTTATCCTCTTTTGCTCTTATTTCCTAAATATAAACCCACGTAATTTATTTCGATATAATTCTAATTTCTATTATAGTCTCTTTATTCTTGATGATTTGAATCCCACAACTTTCAAAGAAATTTAATATTCTTAGTCATTGCTATGAATCCCAACTCTGTTGGTTGAGTACACTGAATATGTTCTGTTCAATAACTGTTATCTGGTTATTTATAATGTAWAAGTAAGTTTAGTTTTATGAGAAGAAGGCTCAAGGAAACAGATACACTCTCTTTCTGAGGGTTAAATAATTTAAACTTTGGGTCATTTTCTACTCATACTCCTGATTTAGACATGTAAACATTCTGATTGTGAGCAGCGATTTGCTGTAAAGCTATTTTTATTTTTTCTCCCTCTGAATTGTGTGACTATCACTTAGGTATCTTGGAATGATATAATTTAGGTATCTTGGAAATAAGGACGAAAAGATGAAAAAATAAGGAAATGCCCAACACATTCTTTAAAAAAGGAGGTAATAGTAAACATAACGTTAGATGCAAGGTAGATGCAAATATTACAAGTGTTCGAGTTTGCTCTGCTCTTCAGCAACTTCACAGAACGATGATTGTCAGATAAGCAAACTCCAGAGAGAAAACAATGTTCCATACACTTCATTATAAAATTCACACCTTTGTTCCTCAGGTATGAGGAGGCTGTAGTAGCTCTGCTACCAATGCCTATGAGACTGGAGCACTGCTGTCATTTACTTGGAATCTCGATTTGTGGTTTCCATCACTTCTCCAATCCCTCCATTTGACAGGGTAGAGAAATAAAACAGAAAGGGCTGAAAGATCAAGTTAACTGAAAATTTACAGTTTAATGTTGGAGTCCAACAAATTGCTGGCCAAAGTTTCAGTTTCTTTAAATAAACAAACAACCCAAAAAATGGCAACACAAAAGAAATCTAAAATACTAAAGTTAATATTAAAAAGGCTGGAATTGAACAGCTAGGTGATGCAGTTCACAATATAATACTTTAYTGTGTTCATTAGTGGTAAGAGCAGTACAAGCAGTGCTAACATTTTGATTATGGGATATAAAAAGGAGCTAACCAGGATGGGAATGCCATTATGCCACAAACAGGGGAGGATGCAATGACTTCCACTGCCCAACAAATATTATTTCCATGCTTAGCTTCTTCTGAACACACACTGCTGAATGCAAGGGGCTGATGTCCTGTACTGGTTCTTCAKACTGGGGCATGGATTTCCAAAGCAGTGTAATTCTGAGCCCACCAAATTATGAGTCCMGATCCTGCATGTTTTCTCAGTATGATGTATTGACATGGCATTAAAATAGATTTTAAGCACAGAAACGAAGTGATTGTCTTGCTAGGTTTTGCACATTAATATTGTGTCATAGGTGTGAGGATATGTCCTTAGAGTTCATGTTTTTGACTGGTGGCTGAAGGTGATGAACACACAATGGTGCCAGATTTTATGATGCACTTTAGGTCCTGCAGCCATGGGAGATTTCTTTTTTGTTGATTACTGCATTCCCACTCCTGCTCCCCTCCCCCATTGTTTGAAGGTATCAATAACTAAGGTCAAAGAGCTAAAAGACAAGCAAAAGAATGCTGAAATATATTTTCAGTTTCATGATTTGTAAGTCTATCCTGTTATTCTGGGAGGATGGACTTCTGAACTTTCAGGCATTTAGATTTAGCCAGTTCCAAGAATAAGAAAGAGTGTCTGTATGCTGCTATGAGGAATAACATACTGGGATGGGACACTGCATCTTTCTGCAGGCTGGAGCTTATGCTGCTAAAATGCCACAGATGCCAGAAGGGAACCTGTACCCCTTGATAAATGCCTAGAGCTAGCTAATTATGGAAAAGCGATCAAGCGTGTATGTCTGGGTAATTATGATGGTGCATGTTGAAGCAAGTAGGTGCACAGAGTAGGAAAATCAAAACCATTGGACACTCAATTTCTCCTAAAAATGTGCCTGGAGGAACAGCAGACGTAACTGACTAAAAAAATGTGAAAAGAAGAACTTATAATCTGGAAAGAGAGGAAGGGTTTCTCCCTGTTATCCAGTGGCTTGCAGCTGTAGAAGACTGGACTTGGTGTCCTCCTGGGTGGTTCCTCCAGATGCTCTGTGGAGGATCCTGTCCCATCTATCTGTGGAGTTTGGTGCTGTATCCCACTGAGTTATAGRGGACAAAAGGCTTGCCAAAAACATCTCACGGGCAGCGTGAGTTCTGCTTCTTCCACCCATTAAGGTTTTTGTCTGGGGAGCCAAACTGCCAATACCCTGAGACTCAGGAGACTGGAAATTCCAGACCTGGTGCTGTGCTTGAGTCTGGGCTCCTGATATGAACTATGGACTCTCTTGGCTGGTCTGATGGTCTGGCAAGTCATGGTTACTGAAGAAGCTTCTTTGCAAAGAAGGCAGTTCATCCCTCATGTATTTCTGGTACAGCTCCACGTATTCTTAAGAATATTGGAGACCCAACACCTTCTTAAAGCCTTTTTTGTGGGCAGAAGAGTGGTATCATATCAAGGACTATCAATACAGCTATTAAATAAATGATTTATTTCGTTTGGATCAATTCAATGTCCATTCATTCAGATTTCATTCTGGACTGGCATATGACAGCAATGGGACCAGTTGGAACAACTGGAAACTGTTGGCCTCAAAATATGACCAAAACCAGAAGTTTTTAAAATAAGAYTTTCTTTTTTCAAAAAAACCTAGCAGAGTACTTACATTATTTTAATTTTGTTCTAAGAGTTGCTTAAAAAAATAAGCTGCTTCCCAATATCTGAAATTCAGACCTTTGAGAAATCAAAGTGAAATCACTTCAAGCAAGTCCAAAACTAATTGGGTCAATTTTTTTTCCCACTCAAATGTATGCAGATGCAAAAAAAGAAGAAAAATCTCAGTTAATTAAAAAAAGTAACCTGGCTTTYAGATGGTCATCTTGGCTTATTTCAGTAGTTATTTTGATAAACAGAAGTGCTTTTTTGTTTCCCTGAGTGGCTTTGAACATGAAAGAAGGCATGAGTTGAGCCACAGCAGCACATAAGATCAAATTCTAGATTTTGTAACAAACCCCCCCC
>QVAJ01000129.1:1466179-1550647 GCA_003546035.1 Mixornis gularis
TGGAGTTTTGTTAAAAGCATCTTGGTTTTATTTCACCTGACATGAAGCCAAGTACCTGATTGCACTCCTAAGTAGACATGGGCTAGCTTGGGTCAGGGTTGTTCACATTTCATGTCTCTGAGAAGGAGAAAATAGTTGTCTGCTGAAAAGTGGGAGATATCTGTAATTCAGCAGAACTACTATTTCTTTGTCCTAATAGTTTGGGGTCAAGCAAAAAATACTGGGCCTCCCCAAAACACTGTGAACAGTGGTTCAAGCACACTTTTTAAGCTCTTTCTTGCAAGTACAGGTTGGCCAGCTGTAATAATAGGTCAGTAAACAAGGAYAGCACTTTAACAAAATTAGCCTCTATGTTTTGCTGTTAATAGCCCTCTACTTCTGTCTCTTCATGMCAGCCAGCATCCTCTCTGGGCAGTGATGTCACACAGCACACATCTTCTCTGAAGTCACCTCTGTCATGACTTAAGCAGCTCTAAATATCGAGTGTGCACAGCTATGGAGCTCTCCCAGTGAATCACATGTCATGTGAGAATTTGGGTACTCATGCATAGGAATTACACCCTTGGTATATGAAGTTCCCAGGCAAAACATTTCCTGATTCCAACCAGCAACTATGCAATGATTATTGTCAACTAAAATAGAACACCTTCTGGGAGAGGAGAGCAGCAAATAGGCAAACAAAGAGATGAGAGATTACCTCTATTAGCCAATAAGTTTTCTGACACAGATACTGTGGCCAAATTGTGATGCACTAATCCCTTAATTCTTGTATAGATTCCTATTGGATATGTGCTCTCTSTACTTCAGCAAAAAATTACTTGGATTATGTGGCCAACTGAATGGATTACTTCATCTCTCCCACTTTCTCTTTATTCCATAAAAGATTAAAGTTTGGGGCAGCCCTAGTGGGATTGGCACCTATTTCTTCCAAGCAACATTTTATTTTGAAGTGGATACTTAGAGAACTGAAGTCAACCCTTTAAGAAATCTATTTGGGATATCTTACATCATCTCCTAGGAAACTGACTTTCATTCTGCAACCATCAGTATGCAGCCTCCAAATTTTACTTATACCTTTGGAAACATACAGATTATTCCTGGAACTCTCCTTCTCATCCTCCATGCTCCYACTTTGGGTATAATTGCTCTTAAGAAACAGAATAGTTTTTCAAATTACCCAATCCTTTGCTCAACTACCAGCCAATGCAGTCTGGCAGCAAGATGCATACTTCAAGTTGGAATTGTTCAAATGTGAAAAATGAGCTCAGAAGTATTTTATTTCAGAGGTGATTTTTTTTCAGTTGTTTATATTTAAAAAAAAAATCTTAGCTATGAACCCATTGAATAATTTCTTTAGAAGTTTTTTCTAATGTAATCATATTTATAGAGACAGAAGAGTCACCCTTGCAGGCATTCAGGGCTGTACAGCTGGATGTTCCTGCTCACAGAACACTCTGTAATGGGTTCTCTTTCCCTGGCCACGGAGCCATGCAATGACACAAAGCAGACCTTTTATTTTGCAACCTAGAGGGACATGTTAATTATTTATACCTTCCCTGAATGGACCACCACCACGGTAAAGCTCTGAACCAAGCTGTGAAAACACCATCAACTCATATTAAACTCATGTTTAGACAGTGGAAGATGTAATTTTTAATAAGCCTCACCCTGTCTGTGTTTTTTTATTTATTAAGGTTACTTTAGCAGCCATAAGTCTATCACTTGGAGCTGTAGAAGCTGTGCTCTGTCTAAATTCAAGTGAAACACTGCCTCCACTATTAACATTTCTTAAACCTTTTTTTTTTTAATAATAAAGTATTTTTGAGAAAATACAAAACACAGTTGGTTATCATCTAAAAAAGCCTTTCGCTCTGGATTTATGGCTTATTCTGAGCATGAAATGGTGTTGGCACAGGTAGCCTGTAAGAGAAGGGCAGGATGTGAAAAATCTCCTTTTCATTACAGATGGACTTSTCTGTCTTCTGGCTGTGGAATGCTAACAATGAGAACAATTGGGGTGCCTCTGGCCAGTTTTCAGGCAGGCACAGATGAATGGAAGCAGTAAGGAATTTCCTTAGTGAGGRGGAATGAATTAGTAGCTGTCAGAAACAGGGAGTCTAAATTTGGAAATTGGAAGTATGACCTAAACACCTGTTTTCAAGCCCAAATCTCATTAAGGATGGMAGCCGGAGGGAAGCGGTGAAATAAATGGGAAGAAATTCCCATTCACTGAAACATTTTCAAAGACAAGTTCAGAATGGGAAAACTATCTAAGTAAAACTTTGGCTTAGAGGAGGTCAAACAATAAAAAAAATCCCCTTACCTTCACTCTTGGAATATTGCCCCTCTTGGACAATTCTAGGACTGTAAGAGCTGGAAGAGGCCATGCTGAGTAAAGCTTAGGCAAAAGCCTCAAAAATTCCATTATAATGAAAGGATATTAACTTCATGACTTTAGCAGACCCACCTCAAAGAATTTTAAATTAATTTGCCTTCCCTACAGCAAAACCAATGCGTTGCAGTGGATAATTCCCTGTACTTCCTGCAGCTGGTGTGACAAAGCAAGWTTTAAAAATGGGGAATGTGCCATAAAGGCCTGGATGGCAGAGGCTACATRGAGTCAGCTGCCTAAAGGGCCTTGGATTCAGTCAACAGAAGGACATTGTGGTTTATTCACTGTAGCTGAGAATGAGTGCATCAGTTTGGTTATGAGAATACAGGCTTGCACCTTAGCCTGAAAGTCAGAATTCRGATCCCTTGTCCCATCTCTGAGTTTCCAAGCTGGAGCGAGAAGCCAAGGTGCAAAACTCCCAGGCAGAGCCCTTGTTTGCAAAGCTCTTCCTGCTGAAAGCCTGGTGAGAGCAATTCYCTAAGTGTGCCACTCAGTTAGGGTGCTCTTGAGTGATACCTGGACATATTTTCAGAAGTCTGGTTGGGATGGGGTTAATTCTCTTCCTAGCAGCCTCTGTGGTGCTGCAGCTTGGCTGGGACACTCACATGGTGTTGGGAACACATCAGTGCTTAGTTCTTGCTGAGCAGCCCTTTCCCAGCCTCAAAGCACAGTMTCTCCTTGTTCTCCATGTCCCGTGAGGAGGCTGAGGGCACGCAGACAAACGGGGGACCCAAAGTGGCAGAAGGAATTGTCCATCCTATACAACGTAAATGCCCAGTAATAAAACTGGGGGGCATTTTTTCTAGAGCACTTGTTGCTCTAAGGCTTTTTGGGTGTGAGKCTGTTGGTGGTGATTGCTTTTGCACCACTTGTTTCTTTGTTCACCTTTCCCCTCCACCTTTATTAAAAAAAAC
Organism: Mixornis gularis; assembly: GCA_003546035.1. NCBI lineage: Eukaryota > Metazoa > Chordata > Aves > Passeriformes > Timaliidae > Mixornis > Mixornis gularis. Next base: position 1,469,486 of record QVAJ01000129.1, read on the forward strand.
TGCTTTTCCCTTGGCCCACAATGTGGGGCTTTGTCCCTTTTCCCCTTCTGATTCTCTCCTCCATCCTGCTTTGGAGGAGTGAAAGAGACAGGGTGGAGGATTAAACTTCCAGCTGAGGTCAATATGCCCCAAAACACAAAGTTCCTAAAAGCTTTTTTTGCATGACATTTCATGAATTGGGTGTGTAAAACCTTGTTTATCTGGGCTTTTTGTTGATTTAAGGTAAGGTTAGGAGATGAACAAAATTTCCAGACCATAAGATGAGAAGTACCTGTGGTTAGGTTACTTTAGGAGTACCTGGAGTCATTTCATCAGAAATTTACCTCTCTCTGGATTTTTGAGGTTGTTTAGGAATGATTTCCATGGATGTCATTAATGGTGTTATTGTTATGCATCTTAATGACCTCACGGGCTGACTCATGAATGATAATATTCAGTTCAGAATTCTTCCTCTCATCACAAGCTTGAAACAGTGACGTTTCCAACTTCCTTCAGTTTCAAGGCCCTCTTTTACCTACAGAGCTGGCAAAGCAGGATAACACTTGTGCAATTAATCTCTTCTTTCAGTACCTTTTGCTGATGACCTGAATGAAGACATTTTAAAGATTGTAGGCCAACCCCATCCATGAGGTGGAAGCAGCTTCCTCACCTGAACTGCCTGAACCAGATTAGAGGAGACCAGCTCCTTACCTCATGGCCAGTCTCTCGACTTGTGTGATCCCCTTCAGCTTTCACCCCTTTGATATTAGCAGCATTAACAACAAACTCGCCTCTTTAAACTAGAATTAAAACTTTTATTTTTGTTTTTATTTTATTTTAAGAACAACAAAGCACACGTGCCAGCAGTGGATAAGACACGGGCCAAAGTCTACAGGCTTCTGGCACTGTGGTCCTGCTTCTTCCAGCTGAGGAGTAAGAATTTGACACCTCTGAAGCAGCAGGACCTCATACCCTGACAACTGCAGCCTTGTTCTACAGCTCTAAGCCATTCGAACACATGACAAAAATCACAGTCAGCAACATCCATAGTGGATTTTTTTCCCACCTTAGCAGTTCTTTCTCTCCTCTGATGTGGGCTTGGAGATATACTCTGCGGTATCACTGCTAAGCTTTTCATTTATTTTTCCACGCTTACCTACACAGAATGAAACACTCCTTTTTTAGACGCCAGTCCAAATTATTCAAGAATACTTTTGACAGCTGCCAAGTAATTTAGAATGATACCTTCTTAACACCTTCTCAAAACAGGGCTGACAACCCTGACAACTAAAATTCCCTCATTTTTAACCATTCTGTACATACTGAATTTATCAAAGCTGTCACTTTCATTGAAGCACTCTCTATTTTTTCTTCTTAGTTGGGTGAAGGGGCTTAATTTTTCTCTGGGCTAGAATGCACATTTCTATTTACAAATTATTATAGTTTCCCTCCACTTGTCACCATGAAAATCCACAGTTTGGCTGATGAGAATGGAACACAATGGAGAATGTTCTAAAGGACATATTTGCTTTCAGAGAATGTCACCTTGAAACCCTTGATGGGTTCTGCAAAAAACATGCAAGGTACTGAACTGATCAAACTAAAGTCTTGCTTTCAAGAGCCTGATTGTATCACTTTTATACTTATAGTACAACAACTACAAAATCACCAGTTTTATACTTACAGTGCAGCACCTACAAATCAATCAGCAGATTCCAAGGTTATTAGTTTAATTCACCTTCCCATCTGGGTTACTCCTCGTTTTTATTGCATCGATCCAGAGTAATTTACTAGAAAATAAGGTGGGATGCTGGTTGACTCCTTTTGCAACCCTGAGAAGTGATCTGTGGGTAGAGCAGGAAAAACCTGCCATGTGTTCAGAATGAAGGCTGTCAAAGGCTGTCACGGAGGGTGGCTCACTATCAATGAATATTAATAAAACGTGTAACTTCAAATGGAGCCCTCACAACGATCCCATTAGAGGGCAAGCAGCCAGGAATGCTTTTAGGTATGTGGTCTTCTTATAGTGCATATGGCCATGAGCAGAAACCCTTGGGGGCATGAGTATTTGGTTCAGGAAACAACCCCAAACTGGAAAAAAAAAAAAAAAAGAAAAGCTGCATCACTTACCTAAACCAATATGCCCTTGTGAAATACATGGATATATAATACCTAGGCAGCATAAACCATGTGTTCATTATTATGGGTAAATACACCTCTCAGCACTAGGCATTTTAGAAAGTAGATTAGAAAATAAAGCCCCAAGCAGTGTTTAAAAAAAGGTTAAAATAAACCAAAACCAAACAAAAACCCAGGAAGGACCTGTTAGTATTTCAGCAATTAACCCTTCTACCTTATCCCTTCAATCCTAAGCTCCTGTTGACTAAAAGTCCAAGAAGTAGGAAAATGAAATTTTATATATATGCATATATCTATATATACATATATATAGATATGTAGTAGTGTGAAGGGCCAGGCAGGCTTAGGTTTAATTTTTGGTGAAGACATTGCTTGTTGAACCAATTTCTTTCCAGAAAGGAGCTGGGAGTTGACATGGAGGTGTTAGGACAGCAAGATGGTATCTTGCACTTCAGGCCAGGCCTTGAGAGCCTCAGATCCTGTTCTCTAACAGGCACATGAGCTTTCACTATTGCAAAGGGTGTTACAACCAGAAATGTGCCCAAACCAAGCAGCTCTCCCAGGCCACCAGCAATGACAGCTCCAGGAGGAGCAGGAACAGGAAAACTGGGTTGCTGTGTTTGAACAGACGGGTAAGATCACTGRTGACTGCCTGTCCCCTTTCCCTGCTCCCTGAGGAGTGGAGCTGTCAGAAATAATGTTTCAAGCACTTGGTGTGGCACAGGGATCCGTAAAGAGCTCTGGAGCAGGGTGGCACTTGCCCTTCATGGAGCAGATGAGGCGAGGTGAGGCAAGGCCTGGGGTCGGCCATTCCCCGGGTGAGGCCTCTCCTCATTCGGACACACAATATTTGATGTGTCCCCTCCTCGTTCAGCCCCCAGGCACTGTTTTCAGCACAGCATTTGTAGGCATGGTGTGCTCAGATGTTTTAAAGGCACACAGAGATCATGGGTATTAGCAAGTTGGGATTTTTCTCCCTTTCTAATCTCACTCACAAGACAAAGTTGCAGTACCTAATCAGATTTCTCCTCTCATCCAAGAACCCAAGGGCCAGACTGAAGAGGCTGCTCACCACCGTAGCCTCCCATGAACATTGCCTGCTTTTCCACTAAGCACTGAACTAACAAAACCCAATCCAGACCTTTTATTCTTTCATTATGCCAAACATTTTTTTGTTTTGTTCCTTTTCAAACTTCAAATATGAAACCTCAAGGGTACACTCTTTAGAAAAACGAACATTTTTGGTTTTGTTGTCTTTGGGCAATAAATGTAGGTCACTCTTCCTATCTACAGACACCTGTTCTAGTCTATGGCCACTGATTTCAGTAATACAGGGAATCAATTGTTTTTTACACACATTCTTCTTTATATAGGGATGGCTGCTCACACTGCCACACATACACACCAAAACCTGACACAAGGTGGTAGTGGAGAGAAGGAAAAGAGAAGGGTGAAAGCATGTAGAAGTAATGTAGAGATCAAATATTTTATGTGTTTTCCGTGTGGAAAGCTCCCAGTAGACTGGAAATTAAGAGTCCAGCAATATGAATGTGATATACAGCTTTTAAATTAATGTGAAAAGCTTGAAAATTTTGAACCAGAAAAAATTGCATTGATGAAGAAATAGTGTGGGAGTCAATGTTCTGGACGTTCCCAAGGAGTGACTTTGCCACAGGATGAGAAGCATGATTGCAAAGAACTAGAAAATGAAATTCAAATCCTTAGAGTCGCAACTAGAATAAGAACTTTGTCATCCTAAAGTTGGAATCCCTTTGGTAAAAGAGSATGGATGGAAGAGGAGGGAGAGGGTTGAAAGGACATGTCACACTCAGCAGAAGAAGGGGAGTATCTCATCAATGCTTTTAGCAGCTCTCCCAAACAAATCAGCACCTTGGAACAGCTACACGCTGTCTAAAACTGTGACATGACAAAGCATACCATCTGCACAGAAATCCAGGGGACTCTGTGTGGGATAGAAGTCTTCAGTATTTATGGAACCAAAGAAGGAGTTCAAGAGTAGGAATGCTTGAGACTGGTACATTTTGTAGGCTTCTTAAAAAAAAAAAACCAACCAAACCTGAGATTAATTCATATTATAGAATCATAGGATCATTAAGGTTGGCAAAGACCTCCAAGATCATCATGTCCAACCTTGGATTGAACACCACCTTGTCAATTAGTCCAGAGCACTGAGTGCCATGTCCAGTTTTTTCTTGAACAATTCCAGGGAGGGTGACTTCACCACCACCCTGGGCACCCCGTTCATCCTGTGTGAGCATTGCTCACTGCTGCTCCAGCAAGGAACAGACAAAGCTGAAATAACTTCTGGACTCTCTATCCTTTTATTTTCAATACACAAACGCTGTTAGAGAAGAAAGAGGAAAGCAGGGAACTTTACACTGGGAGTAGGACACAATGAAGTTAGTCATCATTTTTGGTGCATGTCATGACCAATTCACTGGCTTGGGACAGGTCCCAAGAAAACTCAGTCATTTGCTTAAAGCAGCTATTTCTGAGCAGATCTGCTGAGCCGGTGCTACCAGAAATGCTTCTGATAGGGTTGTAAGGCAGTTGTAACTACTCAGCTTGAGAACAGCTCCTGATGTAGTTCTGGCATACCAGAGCCCTGGTGAACTATCAGCAGATTCCAAAATGGCTTTTGTTTTCCTTTCAAACATTTTCCCAACCTGCCATTGTAGGTGCCCTGGTAGCAGCACACATGGTCACAACAGGTAATTAAAGAGCAGCTACACCCCTGCTTTGAAGTGAATGTTGTTAACTGGTCCCTTAGGTGCTCATTTCTTTGGAAATATGTCATTTACATTGAGATACACTGTGACTAGGTAAATATATAAATACATGAATATGTCTCTAGTGGCTGTCAAGTCAGTACTGCTTTCCTCATACTGGATGTGATAGCACATGGGAGTCACTGATGCAAAGAGCTCCAACAAACTTGAAGTTCATTGCTTCAACAGAAGACTGGACAAATGCACTGAGGAGAAGAGCTCTGTAAATAACTGGACAAAGTGCATCAGACTCAGAAGAGAGCAGACTTAAGAGTGGGAGAGCATTTGGAGAAAGGATAGTACAATTTGATCATGGCTTTGCTAGTAAAGCATCTGTTGATGGCCACTGTTGGAGACTATTCCCTTGCTAGATGGTTTCAGATGACCCTTCGTGCAGCCATTCTTGAGCAGCCAGATGCAACTTGGATTCTCTGGACAGAGAGATGTAACATGACTGTCTAGACAGTGGTTGTGGACATGGGATTTGGGTTGGGACTGAACAGAATTCATGGAGGAACAGTCCTCAGACACAGAATCTGACTGGCATCAAGAAACTTCACAAGTTTACTACAGCCTTGTGTAAAATAGGTAAAAGTATGCTGATTAAACACTTAATGTTCTGAACTACACTAAGCAGATGAATAAATTTAATAAATTATTTGATTCCTGGTTTTGGCATACGGAAGACACATTTAAAATGGTTAATGAAAGTGCTTTCTACTCCTGGATAAAAACTACTGAAAGGGCTGACACCGAAATATTTGAGAAGTTTGGTTTGTATTAATGTTTAAAGGTTGAATTCTTATCCCAAACTTTTTGGATATTCTTGGGCAGTGGACTGTATGTGAATGAGTTTTCCCATGTGGTTTGTAGGCTTTATGCTTGGCAGTGTCAGCATTACCACAGGAGGAGTTTTTTCTCATGGCATTTTGGCTTCTGGTCACAAGAGTAGCCTGGAAGTCAAGAGGGGTGGGAAATTAAAAGGAGAAGGGAAACAGTTAATTCACAAAATTCTGTGAAAGGGCTTTGGATTCACTGGAAATTATGGGAAGGTCAGTCCCTATTGTATCCAGATCCATTCTCCCATGACTAATAATTTACAGGATTAAGACAACCCAGTTTAATATATAAAGAAACGCTAAAATGTCTTTTGTCTCTCAGTTTGCCAGCTGACRACTTTTCATCTGCCCTGTAGGCTCTAGACCAGCTGAGACAAATGGTTAACATCCTAGTTACGAGAATCCTTATTTCTTCTCTTGGGAATCCATATAATAATTAAGTTTGTAATACCTCAATGCTTTTTTCCCCCTGGTATTTAGCAATATTGGTTAATTATATTGTTTTTTAATCTAGTTACTCCTCTGAGCTCCTTYGGGTTTTAATGGATTTAGCTTGTTACATCTCTGTAAAGTAGGAGAACATATTTTCATTTTTACAAAGTGCATAAAATTCCCATAAAATGAACACATGATGTGCCATACACTACACACAGAATTTGAGACAAATCAAGAAACAGATGCCAGTTTCTCAGTTTTTGGACAAGTATTTTAACTCCAAGTTTATCCATGTGCTGTTGGAAGATCCAGTTTGGTCCAAACAGTCGTTCAAAACCACATGATTTTGAAATCATCAACCCTGCCCCACTCTCATCATTATCTAATCAGATGCTCTTGCCTTGAGAGTGTACCCTTCAATTTTSTCCTGAGAGAAGATTTGCTTTATCCTTAGTGCTGGTTTTTGGGATTTTTTTCTTTTTTCAAAGATTGTCACAGAGCAGCTTTTCACCAGGGCACAGATCACTCTCTGTCTTCCCTTTATGATTCCCACCTCTGCCTTTTACTGAGAATGAAAACAACYTCACAGTAGAAAGAGAGAGATGGAGGTAACATAACCTTCAAGTTTAAGGAAAACTTGAAATAAGAAGTGTGAAAACTTCAGTTGCATAATCCAGGTTATTTGGAAAGCTTGACTTTTCTGTCTGAATTAGAAGACCTTTTCAGAAGGGATTTCTAAGTTGTGTTGTCTGCTCATCAGTACTCTTTGACTCCATGGTATGGTTCTACTTTATTGTTTATTGTTATTTATTGTTATTTATTGTTATTTATTGTTATTTATTTGAGTCAATCATTCAAATAAGGGAGATATCTGGTTTTGTATGGAGGGAGTTAATTCAAGGGTTGTGGATTTCGGGTGTGCAAAAGCATAGATCTGATTTAGATGCATATTTATTTCCACAAGAATGTAATCTGGAAGTCCAGCAAAGAACAGTCGGTTTCACCTTCAATAATTATCACCAATTTCATTCTGTAGAGGGTAATGTTTTAGTAGTATTTGGAAAAGTAAGCTATAGAGACAGTATTTCCCTCTTCTAAAAAAAAATATTGTATATTATGTTAGTGAGAGCTAACTCATGTAAAATATTCAGAAGTCCTAAAAGTTGTTAAAATATAGGAAGTCCACCTCATATATGAGTTGAAAGAGAGTGACAACTAAAGAAGCATTTCAGTAGACCAGAGTTTGGGCTGTATCCAAGGGTTTCTGTTCTGCAAAATGAGCTAAAGAGATCCTGTCCTTCCCCACAGGAGAGACAGAATCTTCCTGTTACATCCCCAGGCTGTTATAATCAGCATAAACTCCTGGCTGTGACATTCATTGGCACAGAAGAAAGGGAAGTGGTGGTACAGTTATGCAATGACAATTTTCCTTGGGAAATCTTTGGTCCTCTTGATTAAACAGCTCAGCATTCGTCTGTCTCCTGGATTGATTGCAACAACTGTCTTTTAAGAAAGACTTCAGGGTGACGGGATATTGCTCACAGGATACAGGTGAKATAAGTGGGTCTTTGTTGGGGAGAAGGTGTGGGAGAGGGATGGTTTCTAAATGCATTGTTTTGGTCTGGAATCYCACAGCAGCTGGAATTATTGGTGTGTGGGAAACGAGATTTGAATCTTTAATCTTTGTCATGGAATTGAAAGTTTGGGTCAGACGTCCTTTTAAACTGATTTGCTATAAATCAAATATTTGTATATGGAAATAGCATTTGATTAGAAACTGTCTACTTTTCCTCAGCAGACATAAGATCTCTGGTTTCAGAGCATCCATCTTAATATGTTTATCTTCAGAGACATCCAGAAAGTTTTACCACAGAAAAGCGATATRCAGAGATTAAATGACTCTCCCAAAGTCATATAGGAAGTCTGTGGCACAGCAAGGAAATGAATCCACATCTCCTGGATGCTTTGCTACTATCTTAGCCACTTTTTTTTCCCCTGCAAAACAAATTTTATGCTAGAATTTAAATTTCTGGGTGTACCTCAAGTCTCATTGGGAGTCCGTCTCCATACATTTAGTAGGGTCACGGCAAATTTTATCCAAAGCTCTTCTGACTCAGAAAGTGGAAAAATAAAGTAGGTCTTTTATGTAACTGTGTCAGAGGCAACTTAGACAGCAGCCAAGCCTTTCAAGGAAAGTGGATTTCCCTTGTGTGTTCTGGCTTATAAATCCTGTGTCTTTTATTTTAGGAATATAATTGTTGCACCTTCCAAAACAACACATAAGGAGCCAACTGCAACAGTCAGTGTCTTGTGTGCCCATAATGGTCTTGGCCAATGCGAGGAAAGRAAGGTTGATATAAAATTAATGAAGAGGAAAGACAGAAAAACCAAAACAAGTGGGTTTAATCACTAAAAATAACTCACTTTTGGCAAAACATMATCTGTAGGGTGTACATAGATGAGTCATTTTGTCTCTTGTGATCACTCTCATCAAAGGGGAGGACTGGACCCTTCCTGATGCTGATTCAGTTCCTTCTGAGATAGATTTCTAAAATGAGTCTGATGAATCATTTTCTAGCAGCTCCTGTCTCCCTTCACTGACTGTAGCACACCTTACAGTGGACACATGACTTGGACACAAGAGAAAAGCCAAACATTATTTCTCTCATGTAGGTGCCAGTTGCAAAGCTAAGTTGTAGATAAAGCAATTAAGGCATCTTTSTGTTTTTCACTCTGATTTGCTCCAGTCACAATTTCATCTGTAGACATTGTCTAAGAGGAAAAAAAAACCAAAACCAAAACATGGTGAATGAGGAATGTCCAAAAGCTTTAAATTATGCAGAAGACATTTTTATACATAAATATCACTTCCTGAGTCCATGTACTCTTAAAATTCCCCATGAAAGTAAAATCTGTTTAATCACTGAGTTGTATGTCTTCTTCAGTCAGTTAATGAAGGAAAGTGATAAACATGAAGTAAAATAAGAATCTAGCCTGAAAAGACASTGTCTTGTAGAATCTTTTGGTTCTCCAGAAAATCCTGTTTGTCATTTGTCAACACAGAGAAAGAACATCAAAACTCATAAACAGATGAGCTGCTGCATCCTTTTACCAGGACATCAGTGACCAACTGCTTCTGCTGCCTAAGGTAAATAAGTTCTTTTAGGGAAATGAAAAGAAGTAGCTTCCTCTAATTTCCTTTCACTTTCCAGGCTGCCTTTCACACAAAATGATCTTTATTGAGGTATCCATTTAGGGCATTTTGCACTTTAGAATCTTTCTTCAACCATGTGATTTGAGAAGAAATACCTTACCATTTATACTGCCTGATGTCCAGCACAACAGCACTTTGATATTTCTGGGTGCTACATACATATTATTAATTATTACAAATATAAAATAATATACTAGCATTGATTTAACAAACATAAATGTTAATATGAATAAATATGCTAATAATCAATATTTTAATAAAATACAAACATAAAGCAAATGGAAAATCCAACCTAAGTGGTAGCAGTACCCACAGTGCAAAAGCCCATTGCAACAACAAAAAACAATTTCTGTCCCATGATGTTAGGAGCCTCATTCCTGCTTTGAAAGTCTGTAGGGATTTAATATCAAATTAAACTTTGAGGAAACTTCTGCAGAAATGCACTTAGGACAAATGTGATTGTTTCACTTTAAATTCTAGGAACAAAATGCGGGAAAAAAAATCATACTTTGTCCATAATGATTGTGCAACTGCAGAATAATCACACAAGTCTTTGCTACTAGTTTTTTAATAATCCTCTTTTTCTAGGGAGCTCTGTCTGCCTTTTTCTTTTGCATTGTTAACATTTTTGTGCTTCCTTTCTTGGCTGTTTTGCTGGTGCAGGTTCTTGCACCTGAGCAGCACTGGGAAGCACCCAGGCTGCCTCTGATGAACTCACCAGTCAAGCTGTTGACTCCAAAACATCCTCTGGCAGCTCAGGATTCCCTTCTGGCAGCTCAAGACCTGAGCTCACACCCTTGGGCAMAGACAAAAGAGGAACTCAGCTCAAAATAGATGATGCCACATAGATTGTCTGGATTTTATTTTTAACTGGGTCAACCTTGTGCCAGTGGAAGTGATGGCTGAGATGTCTATTTAAAGTCATAAAGTGATCTGGGCCTGCTGGGGAGGACCATATCCCTCCAGGCTGTGCCAGAGTAACCCAGTCCAGAGCTACTTCCAAGCCTGACCTTCCATTCTTTCTCTTAGTCTCTCTCCCTGTCTTTGACCATATCTGCTATTACCTTTGCAGTGTGCCTCAGTCCCAGCTCATCCCTTCTGCCTGCTCTTCCTGTCCTGCCTGTCTYCCAAATCCCCTCTTCTGCCTCCTGCTAATCCTCCATAGCACTCTGACCCAACTATAGGAAGGCACTTCCTATCCCACCACAGGGTTGTTTGACCTAATAAATAATAAATGAATAAATAATTCCCAGTCATTTCGTCTGTGGGTCACTTGGAGATGAAACTGAAACATCCTAATCCTGAACGGGAAATTATYAAGCTGAAGAAAAAGCAGATGTGTGCAGCACTTACAGTGCACCTGGGTTTTCTTCATTAGGARAGCAACAGGCTTATGCTCTTTTTCAATGAAAATAAAGTAGGTATCCTTTCTTCAGACAACAGATATTAAAYTGTGGTGATTGAAGGAAACCATAGTTTTTACTTGCAGGAATAGATAAATTGTACTAAAGAATACTTAAATAATTGTTCGATGAGATCTAAGTAACCTTGTTTATTAAGAGAAACTGGGACACCAAGAAACTCTAGAGGTTTGATAAGAAACTSTTAACAGTTTAAAATTCAGTTGGGGTAGGACAAGATGAGCCTGACACTGATCTCACCAAAATCACAGAGAGGCTGCTACGTGACACTATCCATAAGGGATGAAGAAATTGTAACATCAGGATGAAAATTATGCTGCCATAAAAAGCTCGTGACTGTTTTCTAATTATTTCCTTTCTTTTCAAGACTACGGGGTGGATAGTTAGAGATAGTTGTGTAGACATAATGCTTTTRGCACTCCACAAAGAATGTAATTCCGTGTGACCTGTTTTTTACATCTGAAAAATCAATAAACAATGATAGCAAAAGTGAACATCATTGTAGCTCATGCAAACATAGAAAAAGTTAACAGATTACAGCAGTTTTTGTAAAAAGTAGGACCTTCATCCTCTGCTGCTAATACTGGTATCCCATGGGCTCCTTTTCCTGGCTGGCTGCTACTCAGTGTTTCAATCAGAGATCTCAAAAGCTACTTGCAAAATAAAAAATTTGTGCATTAACAGGTGTTGGAATTGCAAGTGTTGCCRTATTAACCTGGGTACAAATTAACAGAGATCAAAGGGTAGAGTGAGTTTACTAAAACAGGTGCATTCCAAACCCTGTGAACAAAGAGAGGTGATCACRTCTTTAAAATAGGCAAGTCAATGCTGCAAACCAGCAGCTCTGGAAAACGTGAGGATTCCAACAAATGGTTATTTGTGAGTTCTAGTGATGTGTTGAGGCTGTTTTTACTGATATAAGTTTTGGTTACAAAAGGAACAGACAACAGAAAAGAAAAATAAATGGAATATTACTCTTCCATGTGGCACCAGGGAGAGCTTTTTGGGAGTCATCTATCCAGTAGAATGTCTACCCTGGCAAAAAAACGTAGAAAAACTGGGAAGTGTTTAGAAAGAGCTGTGACAATGACCTGAGACTACAAATACTGGTTTAGAAATACCACAGCCTGAAAGCAATTTCATGTAATAGATAGCTTTCTTATCCAGCAGGACAGGATGGAAACAAGATTCAGTGACTGAAGCTGCAGTTTGACATAACCCAGATTASAAATTTGCCTTTTTAACAGACTGACAACTCAGCCATTGGGATTATGGTGCTTTGTCTCTCAATTGAGGGCCTGAAATACAGCCCAGGCCTGGGCACTTGGCCTCAGTCAGCCTGAGCTCTCAGCTTGAAGCAGAAATTTCTGGGAAAGGTGCTGTAGCCTGTACTATGTAATAGTCAGTGTAATTTATAATTTTCCTGTGCAGCTTTTGAAAACTCTGAAAAACTCCATTTCCTTGTTGTGGAAAACAGGACCAGAATTCTTCTTGTGTCTTCAGGAGATATGTGGCCATCCACTGAAGTGCACTCTGCAGAACCAGAGAAGGGGAAGAGTTTTATGAGGAATGTGCCCCGCTGGATTGTTTAAACTCACTACATCTGTGGCAGACCTGGATGAGGTTTTAATATACATTGAAACGATTCCGTAGGCAGTTATATACTGTGAAGCCAAAACATTTCCTTCCTCCCCCTTTCCCTCCTCCCAAGCCCTAAGGCTTTTGATTTACAGTAGAAAAATTGAGCCAGTAAATCTATACTGTTCTATAAACAGGGCAGCACAATGTGTGTTAAAATTCTGGGCAATTTCTTGTAATCGTATGTACTTAAGTAAAATTTACATGACCATTATGGGCTGCTCTTGTGCAATGGCTCTTTGTCAGCCTATAGTGATTAGCACATTGGTGCTGCCAGGACAAAATTCTGTCAGCACCACAAGAAGCAATTTCATCAGGTTTCTTTTTACAGAGGCTTGCGGCTCGCACTGGCCCTGCAGCCTACTAGAATTTTTTTACTTTTTTTTTTTTTTTCCCTTTTCTTTTCCCTAGCCATGCAGTCTGACTCTTCAGATGGAAATTAAAACAATTTCAAGAATGAGGAGTTCTATCCTGTTTCTAAAATTAGCCCTGAATCTTCAGCAGGGGGTGTGATTCCTTAGCCATGTGCAACAAAGATGACCTCTTTGTCAGGTCTAGCCTGCAGCAGGAGGTGTCTGCTCCTGGTCTACTTTTACATGGGTTCAAAAATAAACAGGCAGTTCCTCTGGCTGGCCTCCCTCTCCAAAGGCAGGCAAGGAACATTCTGTACAAGCAAGCACTCACAATCATTCGAGGGGCCAASTCTAATGAAGTTAATTGATGCATTAAGGACGTGTGCTAAGCATTTAACTAACATGTTCATGAGTTGCACAGCTACATATTATATCAGTGCACAGTAAACACGGTGCTGTACACTTGGGATACCCTATGGACTGAGTTGAAAGAGAATGCATTTATTTTTGCAAAATGGAGTCTTTGTGCTCAGATCTGAAACTTATGTAACATGCCAGGGACACCAGAATATATCACTTTTCTGAAAACAGTTGAGTAAACCAGAAATGTGTGCGATATTTTACAGGAAAACAAAAAGCAAATTATAAAAAGGGTCACTTGAGTCCTATATGAATTACAGCTTTTAGAAAAACATAACAGAGAAGGGAAAATTTTAAAGTTAAAGCAACGTGAAAGTCATTGCAATGTGAACATGATGGAAAATTAACCCCTCTTTTAACAATCTGTAGTATCCAGGAATTAGAAAACTACATTGCAGCAGCAGGCTCACCAGGAGAGTGAAATTTGAAGTGAAGAATGGGTGTCCAGTGCCCCATTCCAGCAATGCAGAAGAATTAGCTGGAATAAAAGAGAAATGTACATTAAAACTTTTTTTTTGTGAGAGAGATGCTCAGTACTGTTAGAACAAGAATCTGGGGGGGTCACTTTGACAATTAGCTCCATGAAAGTGAGTGGTGACACTAAAAATATTTTGATATGTTAATATATGATCTCCTCACTGACAGAGGTGTGCAAGGAGGAAAAGGCAAGAAGGGGAGCCCAGGTGAAACCCTGACATGGAACTATCCCAGGAGACATCAACCCCTCAGTGCCTCATCTCCACACACAGAAGAGGAACAGAGTGGAGGAACCCCAAAAACCTCCTCAGAGAAATGAAACCTCACGCTGGCCCCTCCAAGGGCAGCCACAGGGGATTGCCAGCCCCAGCACCARCCAGTGACACCRAGTGAGATAAAATCACCCAGGACATCTCTCCAGGCCACCTCACAAACAGGGGTCACAGCCTGAGGGAATGGGACACTTTACAGGATACAGGGGAAGGGCATCTTGGCTCTGCACCAAAGGGATGGGGTGTTTTGTGAAGGAAAGGAAAGCTGGGAAAGGGAGAAATCCAGGTGGTTTGGGAAGGASGAATTGTGGAAATTAAGGAGAAAGGGGACAAAAGGGGCTGATAAAAACTGTTTCTTGCCCATATACTTTTCCAGCTGTGCCCTCTGCCTGGTCATCCCAGTCTGTCTTGCCTTTCCAATACACACACTGCTCCTGAGGGTTTACCTGTGTTTGGAGGCCTGAGGGGCAACCACTGAGAGGAGAACACTGGCCCRGGTCAGAGGCACTGCTCGGTGCTTCTTATGATGAGAAGCAAGACCTATTTTCCCTGCGAGAAACAGGTTATCTTTCTTCCAACAGTGTCAAAATTTAATTTAAATAATTGCAGAACCTAATTTTCTGGAGTAATGATCGAATAAAGAACGAGAACATGAACTTTAGCAGAAGAGATGTGAAGAAATATCCAGAAGAGTGAGTGTGCCTGTAGGTACATTATTCGATGATTTTCTGGGCCTTTCTAAGTATATTTTTCTTTAAAAAAACCCCCAAACATCCAAACCACCCAGTGATTCTAGGCTGCTGGGCACATAATATGGAAAGCATGTAGCAATAAATGTTGGTGTCATCATGTAGACATTTGAACAGATTGGGTCCCTCCACTGCTRCAGCCTTCCAGTGTGGGCTTAGGTCTGCTGTTTAAATTCTTCTCACTGTGGTTTTCCCATTTGTCAAGGCGAGATGTAACTGYCCTTCCTTAACTCACAGTAATTTTATTTGAAGCTAAAGGATGGTATGGGGTGAGGTGCTAAAAGCTGTGCCACTGTGAAAGACACAAGTGTGTAGGTGAAATGACAGTCTGCATGAAAAAAAACAAAATCTTTACTCGTGAACTTTGTAGAGGGAGGTGCTTGGACGAGCTGGACAGATAGAAAACTAGGTTCTCATTGTTGATTGTTATTTTATAAAATTTTTAATTAGTTTTTCTCCACTTAAGCATTCTATTTATCTCCATGTTTCCCACTTTCTCTTTCCCATTTTTTCTGGCACCAAAGCCACCATTAGGCATTTGAGCCAGAGAATCCCAGATCTAAGYTGTTTCAAAGGCTGGAAGATGAGGGATGAAAACAGAGTTTTGGCTCCTAAAATGTGAGGTCAGCTGGGGATTCAAATTCCACTGAGTTTCGGATCGTGTGATTGTGAGATTCCARTTCAAGCCCATCTCTCCAGTCATAAGGTGGAATTCATGACATTAAAATTCTTTCCACAGCACGAAAGGGATGTCATCATAAACACTACATTATGACTTCCCTACAGGTTGCTGCAGGAGAGGAAACTAACCCAGGAACAGCAGAGACATTTAAAAAACATCATGACCTTTGAGTAACAGAAAACATGGGAAAATCTAAGTCTTAAAGAAACTAATTTGATTCTGGTTTGGCACTCTGTGCAATTCCCTGCATAAAGAGAAGTTTAGGCCAGGGTTTTCTCCTCTGCTGCCTCTTTAAACTTTAGGCACAGTTTTGCATATAAATATTCTAAATCTGAGATCTTCATGTATCCCAAACCAGGCACTGATGCTTCTGAAGTGTAGCAATTAATTAGGAGAGTGTCATTGTGAGAAAGGCAACCACAGTAACATTCAAGCTCTGAATCTGGACATGGAAAAAATAACAAAGCAGAAACAAAAACAAAGAAAAGAAACAGAGTCTGTCTTGGAGCCTTTCTAAAAATCATATGCAAGAATCCAGATGGAGAGAGTGCTGGCTGCTGTTCATGTCTAACATGATCAGCAGATAGATGAGTGGCTTGGAGACGTGAGAAGTGGGCTAGAGAAAGTGCCAGACTGCTAGCTGGGATTTCAAGGAGTGTTTGTGGTAAGCCACAGTTCAGATCTTTTTTTTTTTTGCTGTGGCCTGAGTGCTGTCTTAGAGACCATGAATGGAAACTTAAGGACCAAATATTTTGGGKCTGGTCATGATTTCAAGATAGTGATCCCATTTTCCAACCTGTAAGCCATTTCCCTTTTAAATCTTGTGAGCAATGCTGAATCAAAAAAACAAGCCAGTCTCACTTCACCAAAAGGCTTGTAGYACACAGACCACAGCATTAATAAAGGAAAGAGCTGCATAGGTACTTTCCTCTTCCYGAGTTAAAACTTTTCTTGTAATTACCTTTCAATTCTCCTCAGCCTTAACTTACCCCAGTGTTTRGGCTGGGGAAAGCCTCTTTCTCTTTGCATCTCCCTACCCTGCTGCTACTGGCAATGCCCTCAGCCCCCCAACTTCTTCTCCCAGTGGACATCTTGTGTTACAGTGGTCACTTTCAGTCTGTGAGATTCAGATCAGGCTTGTCCAAGTGGTTTAGACTCCTTTCTTTTCCCTTTCACCACTGCTGTTACGTAAGGAGGCAGTGAAAGACAAACCTGGTAAAATCCCTGCTGTGAGTATGTGTGGTCAGGTTTTTGTGGACAAAAGTGGTGGTTTCCTATTCCCAGACTTGCTAGAGTGCAGAATAAAAAGGATGAAAGCCAAAAAGGACATGCAAGTGTTTATGCCATCCAAAGTATCTCAACCCTTTGGTTGGTGTCAGGTCCATTGACTCAGCCACAGACCTTTTCTTATTTGTTCAAAGAGAGAAGCTGCAATTACAATTTGACAGGTGACGTTATCTTCCTTGCTTTCTGTATTCTCTGGAATTTCCAATACTGCTTGCTTAGACCATCCCAGGTTCTCAGCACAAGAGCAAGAGCAAGGAAAGGATTATTTGACACTGAGATTTGCAGCAGAACCTGAACTAACCCAGAGAGTGAGGAACCAATTGGCCTGAAGCTTATGCTTTTTATTCTGTTAAAAATCCTCTACCAAATGGGAAACACCAGGAAAGGCAAGGTTCCCAGATGTTGGAATGATGTTCCAGAACCCTAGGGAAAAATAGTCATTAAGACCTGAGCATTTACAGCAGATGTCAGGTTGTTTTATGGGCTTGATTCAAAGCCCATTAAAATCAACAAGCATCTTTATCTTGACAGGATTTGGATGAGGCCTATGCATGTGGAGGGGTCTTAAGTGACAGCTGGCCTGAGCAGGGCTGATAGAAACTCTTTAGAGAATGTCATGGAAAGGGATTTCCAAGCAGAACACCCATGGAGTGTTTCTGTCTCTATACTCATGCCATGGGTTAACACGGACACTGCTCCAGAAAAGGGTCCAGCATTCTGTGCCTCTCAGTGCTCCAGCACCATCTACAAGGTGGATAGGGAGAAAAGCCCTTTTCCGGTTGGATTTCCCCTTTAGCAMAGCTTTATGTGCTTGTATAATAGGAAACAGCCCTTTCTATTTCTGTTCAAGCTCCAGAGGCTTGGATTTTCCCCAGGATTTTTGATTAACAGCTGAGCCTAAATCAGATCTGCCTGGGGTCTCCTTTGCCTTACTGACACATCATRATATCCTTTCATCTGCTCTTCCAAGGCAGTTCCTGGTTCTGTCAAGCAGCCCACTCTCTCCAAGAGAGACCACGCCAGTCCCTCTCTCTTTTTTAGACCTTCCTGAGCTGTTTCAAAGCAGGATTTCCATCACAACAGGGAAAACCTCTTTGTTTGAGTGCCTCTGAACCAGACTCCAAAGGACACTGGATTATGCAGGCTRTGAGATGGATTTTGTTAAAGGTAATCAGCTTCTGTTTGCTCAGGTGCACTTCAGGTTTACCTGGCTGGCTCAGGGGCCAGCACAGTRAAGCCACAGCAGTGGATTTTCACAGCATCTCATGTAAATTAAAGCACTCCCACAGCACTAGCTGGGGTCTGTACATTATTCCTCACCATCAGTCATACAGAGAAAATCCCTCTGTGTGGTTTGAGCTTGGATAGATTCATTTCTTGGAGGTGGAGGGGACAAGACTAAACCRAATAAAACTCATTTGCTGTTTTATATGAGGTGCCATTTAAACATCCTTGAATTAACTGAGTCACATAGGTTTTGTTGTTGTTGTTGTTCTGTTTCTAGAAACTGGGTGCAGCTTGATGGCACTGGCACTGTAAAGAGCAAAAACTGTAAAAGGTGAATGGCAAAATGGTCAGATTATTCATGTGTGAACTGCATGAGTAGGAATGCAACCAGGACAAAGCCAAAGCTCAGATGGAGTTGAAGCTAGCAAGGAAGGCAAGAATCAGAAAGTTTTGTGTGTACATTGGTGGAAGAAAGGGTAAAGAGAGCATGAACCCATTGCTCATTGGGTTCAGGGTCCTAGTGACAAGCTACAGGGAAAAAGATGTGATTCACAGCTCAGATTTCACATGTGAGACTTGTGTTCAGGCCTCCCAAGTTTCTGAGCCTCCCATTACAGTCCGTCAGTACCCACAGGAAAAAGAGCTGGGGATCCTCTCACCCAACAGAGGCATGCAGGTCCACCACAACACATAACGGGGCATCTGAGGCTGCTAATGGAGCTGGTGATGTCACTGAGGAGATAATTTCTATCCCCTTGGACAGGTTCTGGCAATGAGGGAAAATTCCTAATGCCTGGCAGAAAAGCAGGTGTTGCACCGACCCCAAAAAAGAGTAAGAAGGATCCAGGCTATTTGTAGCTGGCCATCATAACTTCAGTCCTTGGGGAAAACTGGGGACCAAATGCTCTGAGAAGCTACTTTYTAAACACATGAAGGATGAGAAAGTAACTAGAGGGAGCTGGAATGGACTTACCAAAGGAATGTGTTGCCTGCCCACATTTTTTTCATTTTTTTTCCACGATAGGGCCTGACATTGTGGACAATGGGAAGGAGAGGGATGCTGAGCGCYCTGATTTTCATTGGGCCCTCAAAACAGCCTCTTTTAGTGTCACAATGAGTTATGAGATATTGTGAGACACAGCTGATGAAGAAAACTGAGTGAGCTTTTACTATCACTCTTGGCCCTTAGAACTCAGCATATCAGACCCCAAAACATTCTCTAAATGACATGAATAGTCCCTTTGCACTTTTCTTCACAAGATGGGCAGTGGCTGTTCTAAGGGAAGTTAAGACCTTCCCAAATACAGAGCCTGCCACCTAACTGGAGTCTTGTGGAGACAGCAGTAGATGAGACTAGAAAGACAGGAGTGTTTAAAATGCTTTGCCCTCTGGTTATCCTCAGAGAAGACTACAGTTAAAAAGGGAGTTTTGGGCCAGAATAATTTAACAAAGCACTTATTTAAACTGCACAAATGTCACCCAAACTCATTCCTACCTCCCTGTAAGCACCAGTTAAAGCCAGAGGGACATAATGAAGGAAAAATCATCTTCTTCCCACTCTGTCAAACCAAGCTCAGCATTGAGGAAAGCTCAGCCAACCCCCAAGCAGTTGTGCCCATTGAATATTCTTCCAGAATGTCACATTTATGCTTTAAATTATGCTGGCCACATTTTCTGACATTTTTCCCTAAGGATACACATCTGTCCTTCCTGCCTTGTCTAATGACTCATGGAAGTTTCAGATGTTTCATTAACGAATCTGTAATTAGTAATTATATTGCTCCTTCTTACACAAAAAAGGACAATCAGGTAATGACTTCAACCATAAGCTCGTTCAAATTGACTGGAATGTAAACAACAGAGGCATGGAACAAAACTATGAAAAGTGGAGTAGGGCATTACTGTACTGCTAAATTTTGTCTGGGTATTTAAGAAAAATAGGGGTTTTTTTCCAAAAAAAAGTGTCTTCTCACTTCCTAGTCAACACTTTCATTACATAATGTCAAGTATGTCAAAACATCTCCAAATTCCTTCATGCTGACAATCAGGTTATACTTACACAAAGTTTGTGTGTGTCCTCCTCTGGCAGATACCAATTAAGTGTCACTGTTTTAAATGTCGTTTTTAGAACTGGCTTTTATTTGTTGCCAGATGAGGTCACAAACTGCTTCCTGTCAGTTGCTAGACATTTTCCTAAAACTCAGAACTGACAGCAGAGGCGCTTTCTGTTGTACTTGATTGCTTTAAGTAAAAGGAAGGAAGTGTTTGGGGAGATGTGAAGCCATGGGACACTAGTCAAGAGGCAGGGAATGGTCACAGCCCCAAGGCTGCCAGAGCTCCAGGGGAGTTTGGACAAAGCTCTCAGGGATGCACAAGGTGGGATTGTTGGGGTGTCTGTGCAGGGCCAGGAGCAGGACTGGATGATCCTTGTCTGTGCCTTCCAACACAGGATAGTCTACAGTTCTGATTCTGTGAACTCACTACAATATCCACCTCTGTGTATCCCAAAGCACATCCCATGTTTTGATGCCTGCCATGCTGCTGAAGCTCCTCTCACTTCAAACCAACACCGTGCACCAGCACAAGCCCCAGTTCCCCACCAAAAGGATTTGGCAGTGTGYACACCATGAATTTTTAGGTCAAACACACCATTCCCACATTCCTTGCAGCTCTCCCTTGGTTCCAGGCTGTGGAGTTTGTGGCAGGAGTACATCAGCTGTTTATGCACCACAGTGCATGGCTGCATAAAGATAAATCACATAGAGCTTCCTTTGTCTCACATACATACTTTTCAAAAAAATCCACTAAAACATACTCACACATCATGAATTTGGAGTTTTAGGAATATTGGGRATTATTATGTCAATACTCTTCACTCACTGACTTCTGCAACATCTCAGGGAATAGATCTGGATSTCTCACTGAAACCTCCCTATGACCAGTCATTGATCTTTTCACTTTTTCCCGAGCAACTTGGTTGTACTGGAAATATTTTTTAATTATGAGTATACTGGACTTAAAGCTGTCTTTCTGCTCACTTCAATCACTTTTAAATCTGTCCCTGAATTCCCCTTGGAAATGCATATGCAGTGACAGGGTGACTGAAGGAAACAGCCGTGCTGGTCTGAACATCTGTGAGATGGGAATGAAAAGAAAAAGAAGTTCAAGTTACCCCTCCTAAAAAAAAAATGACAGATGTGAGTAAGAGGTACCGCTCATGAGACACCTCTGTGGAGTAAACATTTTGGAATAATATTCCAGGCAACAACTACAGAGGTTCTAACAACAGATTGACCAGCCATTTATTACATTTCAAACAAAATGACTCAAAGGAAAATGTTCCAAACAGGCACCACTGGGCATTTGACTCAGCCCAAGCAGTGTTTTAACTATTTCTTTGCCACACAGCTTACACGTGCCTCCTGCAACCCGTGTCCTTCTACATATGCACAGCACATATGACCAGTTTTTCCACCAACTTTCTAAATCCTGTAGCCATCACAGGGTGCTGTTGTTTCCTCTCAGTGTGGGATGCCAGGTCAAAGCTAATTATTTAGCTATTTTAAACTTTTTTTTTTTTTAATTTTGTTTCTTTTCTTTCTTTTTCCCCTTTCTTAAATAACATTAGCATTCTGGGTTAGCTGAAGGGCTAAAACCTGGTTTTGATTTAAATATAAATAAAACCAGAAGTGACTGTGTGATTGTACTAAAAATAAATTGTTTTCTGTTCTAAATGTTTCACCGATCTTAAAATTGGGGGAGGAGGGAAACGGGACAGGATGTCCAACTCTTTTTTAGTCTGAGGGTGCCTCAAGTCTGTGGCATTCTGTCTCTAGAGAAGTGGGGAGTTTCTGAGATACCATCACTTTATATGAAAATGTATTTACCACACTTTACCAGCACATCTATCCAGAATGTGGTTCTGAAATCAAGAGGGGAAATCACACACTGTTAAGCCGGAGCATTCTTGAGTGAGCCCCAGTTATGGCAAATTCAGCAGCAGAAAAAAGAGGCTGCGGTGAGCGCAGTTACTGAAATTTTCCAAATAAATAAAGCAAACAAGTTGCTCCAGGAACAAACTCGTACCTATATGATTTATAACAGCAGGAGCTGGGCCACGAAGGCAAGATGAACCCAATGAACCAGCAGTCACAGGCCACCCGTGGGCTGCAGGGCTGCCTGCAGAGCCTTCACTCCTTGTAACCAGTCCGTGACAGCTGGGACAGACCTCATCTGCTCCGAGGTGTGTGTGGCTTCTAGCAGTGCTCAGCAACTTCTACTGGCTTGCAGGCTGCTGATGAGCTCCAATGTGGGTTAGTATCAACAGGGAAAAATATAGGGATCCTATTTACAGCCTGCTGGCAGCAGATAGGTAAAAAAAAAAAAAAAAAAAAAAAAAAAAAAAAAAGCCCTTCTCCAAAATCAATGTTTGCTTTACTGAGGGCCTCCTTAGGTGTACATTGGAAACAATTCTGTCTGTCTTCCACCACAGTTCAGTCACCCTACAGTTTGGTGTGCCAGCCAGTAGTAGTTAGCAGTCCAGAATCAACAGGTTTCTGCTGTTGAGCAGTACCAGACCCATATTGGCCAAAAGCAGATGGAAAATATTAAAAGTAACATGGCACCTGATGAATGGTGATAAAGAACAAAAAGTAAAGTAGGGGCTGTGGGCACCTTGGCTCTTTTATACCCTATTTGTGGCGTGGCACACCGGCCCACACCTCTGATGTGAGGAGTGTTTCAGCAGCAGGGCTCTTCCCTTGCAACATAAACCAGCTCCTCCTCTCCTTCTTTCTCATCAGCCACTCTAAGCTCAAAGGATGTCGTGGGACTGATTGTCTGCTGCTGTCCCTGTCACCCTGTGCAATCATTTCATCCCAGGCAAAGCCACTAAAAAATAAAACCAGTGTGAACTGTCAGATAATGTCTTTTGGTAGTAGGAACTTTGACCTGCTGTTCAAAACCATGTCTGGCCATTTGATGCACAGGGATTGAGGGAGAAGTGCAGTCTCTGAAGACAGGCTGAAAGTAGGACCTGTGTACTTTGGCCCCTTTCAGATTATCCTGTCTACATTTAGTTCTCTATGCCTGCACCTCTGCACATGAATTTTTCAATGTGAGGGGCTYCCACATCTAGAAACTGTGTTTCTAACTCTTGGCATTCTGATTTAAGGTTAAAATAATTTCTCTTTGCCACTTAAAGTCAAGCTATGGGGTTCAAGTGCTGCATACTCCATGTCCATTCTGACCTCTTTCCTTGGATTCTAGGTGCTAATGGAAAGGTGCTATTAAGGCCCTTCCTAAGGAGTGTCTKTTTTTTCTCAACAAGTCAGTGGAGTGACCTTTCAGAAACACAAACTCTGTGTCATGTTAGATTTGCTGCCTGGTTTTCCAAGTGGCAGATGCTCCTCAGACACTGCATTCCACGACAAAGGGTTTTGTGCAGGTGTGGCAACCTCTGTGTTTGCCAACACAGCCCTGGACCAGCAGAGCACCCGAGAACCAAACAGCTCTGACACTGTTGGGGATGCAGCACTGTTTGGGGAGGCTGCCTGTTGTAACCAGCCAGATGTGTACATGGAATGAAACAGGTGATGGATTTTTGCAGTTGGTCATGAAGCCAAGCAGCTCCAGGCAGTGAAGGCAAGGATGGACTTTGATTAACCTGATTTCATTAGAAGCAGAAGGAAAAACAGTTACTWGCTATCTGAAAGTTGTTTTCCAGCATTAGTTCCCCTGCTGCACGGCCGTGTCTGGGGCCAGTGGATAAAAGTTCCATCCCAGACACTGGGTGAAGTCAAAGGGACTTGACTCTGCCCTCAAATAGAGCTGATTGCAAGATCAACCCTCAAGTGTGGGAGGGTTTTTGTGCCACTGGACTCTCGGTGTGGGAGGCTGGAACTCCAGTCTCTTGAGCAAGGAACAACCCATGCAGTGCAAGTTGACTACAGGAGGAGAGGGTTTGGAAAAACTCCTCCCTCTCAGTGTGCCACCAAAGAAGCAAAACTGCATGCCAGTGGACAGAGATGCTGCATTGCTAAAATAGTTATTTCATCTCCAGCTAACTGGTGGCACTGCACACACCTTCCCCTTGGTGTTCTGCTAACAAACAACACACTCCTCAGGGCCTGAGCCTTCTCCAGGCCAGCCAGTTCTGCCAGGGCTTCTTTATGTGCGTGSCATGTACTTCAATGAGCCACACTGGAGCAGGCAGCTGAAATAGGCTTTTTTCTCCTCAAAACGAGAAGAAAGGGTTTGTTGCAAATCATTCCAGTACTATCAGAAYCCCTTTTCCTACCCACTCCCATGTCTTAGTAAAAGGAATGTGCATGGTTATTATACAGATTCCGTGTTGTCACAGTTAGATCCTGAAAAGAGTGTGAAATGTGCTTTTCCACATAATTTACTGTTTCCCTGTGATTCATGAAGCCTCTTTTCACATGAATAATTGGTCACTTCTTGTTTATGTATCACCATGGTACACAGCTCCTAGCAGGCCAAAAAAATAGGCACAAAGCTAACATTTAATCATTAGGGCCACATGCAGCCTTCCCCCCACCCTCACTCCCAATGCCTTGCTTTTTACCTCCTCCCATAAAAAGAAGGCACAGATTTTTTTATGGAGGAAATAGTTCCTAAAAAATAAATCCCAACAGTTTTACCTTCCTTAGCGCTCATTAGCAAATTTTTTGCTAGATGCTTATTTTGTTTTTCACATTTTCCAGTGTAAAGAAAACAACTGAAGAGTCCCTTACAAACAAAGTGAGGAGGTGGAGAAGGAGGAATGTTCTTAGGGCATGGTTACTGGGAATGGCAGCTTTCCAAGTACAAATTTGTTTATTTCTCAGGGGAGATATAGTCAAGACATCACTCGCCAATGGTCACCTGAATTGGAAAGCACCTCAGCGTGTTCTCAGAATAGCATTTCAGCTTCTAGACACTTTATGACACTTAGTTTTTACAGTGCAGTAAACTGAGGTAGAAATTAATTTATTTACAGTGACTACTCACTGAGTCACTGCTCAAGCAACTCTGCAGTCAAGCTTTGATTTGCAAAACTCCTCCTCTGCCTTCAACTACAGCTTCTTAAACAAGGCTGCATGATTAGCTCAATGTGACAACCTCTGGGATGGGTARGTGTGGATCTCCAGGTGTGTGTGGATATTGGTGCTTCCTGCCTGGGAAGTTGATGGACCACCTTATGCAGTATTTTGATAGTATGCAAAACAGACACACAAAATCAAACAGACTATTATATTTGCCTTGACAGCATCATACCATGGCAATCAAAACCACATCAGAAAACAGAAGTCAGCAGGGACACTTAACAGCATAGGAAAAAACCATATTGGCTTAAGACTGGCTATCAATCCAGCCCAGTAGGTCGTGTGATGCTACAGGATGAATACAGAAAAACTGAATGCAAAAGAAAAGAGAATATTTGTTGTTGAGAATAGACRAGGACATTAATCTCCTTTTAACCACAAACTCAAAGCAACATCAGGTTTTAAGGCTGGAGAGAAAAAAAAAAGCTGAGTGGTTTTTACCTCATATAGACATGAGTCAAAACCAAAGCCTCGAGATCTGATCTTGTTAAAAAAACAGAAGGGTGAGCTGTGACGTTTTCATTTTCCTTTTTTATTGGCAGCCAGGTAGAAAGAGGAGGGAGTGAAACTTTTGTGAGAGTTGGGGGTTAGGACATGGGAGGAAAGAAGAGCACAAAGGAGAGAGAAAAACAACTGCTCGGAGTTGACTTTTCTGATTCAAATACACCTTAGCAGCACTCAGTGGAAAGCAGACTCAGAAGTGGAAAGAATTTCTGGATCCAGATCAAGACAGCAGAAATATCTTAATCTTTGCTGGGCCATAATCTCCTGAGAAGGCTTGTGAGAATTTGATCCTGTCATTCCCAAACTAGAATCTTAAAACTGATTTGGACCAGAACTATAGTTGGTTTGCAAATATTATTACTTCTTCCTGTGGAAAAAAAAAAAAGGAATAAAAATGGAAAATAATTCAGCCAAACCCAAAGTGCATGGACTCATTACAAGCTCAGGAAATCAACTCTATTTAAATCCCTTTCAGCACCACTCTCCAGCTTTAATAGTGCGTGTGTGGAAGCAAACATTACACAGAGGTTCATCCTGGTCTCCTGCCTCCCTCTCCCCACCCCAACCCCAATTCTGCATCTCAATGGTAACTATTTATTTTTTCTTTCTGATTAGCCTTGTCAAGCCTTTCTCTCGCTAAACCACCATTTTCATTCTTTTCAGTATTGCTCACTCCAAGGTTTCTGTGATCTTCAGTATCKCACCCTTGCACTCTTGTGCTCAGTCCACTCCCTGTTTGCTGACTTCTCTTGTGCCAGCTCCCAGTGCTGCGTGCTCCTTTCTTTCGACCTGCTTTGCTGTTCCCTTATTTTATCTTCTCTCATCCAGTCTTCTGACCCTCAGGATGGAATACCTCAATGTTGGCTGAGTTCACACCACTTTCTCTTTGCTGTTCTCCTGCGCTGGTGCGACCCTCATCAGAAAATGTGTGCTGAGGAACGAAGGACTTGGGAAGGAGGAGCAGTCTCTCCTCTGTCACTGGCACTGGCAGTGGCACTGGAACTGCATGCCAACCTTTTCCTCTAGACTATGTCCTTTCTCCCTYCTTCCTCTGGTATTGTCCCAGCTCTTGATGGCAACAGAAGAACAGTGAGGGATGAGGAAAGAGCTGTGGGAGACTCACATTGGTTTTCCAGCCCCGCTGACACCACTGGAGTGGAGATCTGTGGCTTGTTGAGGCTGGGCGTGTCCCAGTTTCAGGAACCCTGAGATGAAGCTCACACCACAGCAGTGAAGGAACAAACTCTCTCTAATTAATTTCAAAATCTGACTCCATTTTATACATTTTTACAAAGGTCAGGGATTGGCTGCACAGAACGCCACCTCTGAACCTGGATGGTGGACATCACCATCAATCATTTCTTCTCTCAGAGAAGTATGTAAACATTCTGAAAATAGACATTGTTTACATGAAGCTGYGTGAGAAAGTTCTTCACTAAGAAAAAAAGACAGAAAGCTCAGGGCAACAGAGATCCACCTAAAGGAGCTGTCACTGAGGCTCCAGTGTCAGTGCATGTCTTGTGGGTTGTCCTTGGCTGGCACTGGATGCCCACTCAGCTGCTTGCTCACTGTGCTTCCTCAACAGAACAGAGGGAGAAAAACAAGAAGAACAAGCTGAGGTACAGGGAGCTCATCTTACTGTCAACAAAATAGGTTCATGTTGGGGAAAATGAATTTAATTTGCCAATTAAAATTGAGTCGGATGGTGAGAAACAAATTAAAAATTTAAAAAACTTCTCTCCTTGGTCTGTTTTTTTCCCCAAATTTCCCTATGGGGACATRCAGGYTRTGTCTGACAYAKGGCAGCCTCTGTAGTTCCCCTTCACCAAAACCTTGACACCAATACCCAGTATAGTATGAATTTTATTATTTTATTATTATAAAGCTCCAGGTTCCAGTATCTAGAAGTTCACCTTTTGTTCTGCATCAGCTCTAACTTAYGTAGGTGAATTCACTATTCCTCTGCATGTTGCTGAAAAGATTGARGAGAATTTGTAGAACTGCAAATTAGTAAGAGCTTTTATATTTGTTTCTTTTTCAAAGTGTAGCAGCATGTTTCTTATTTTGGTCATAAATGTGTAGCCTTGTTATTTTAATTTCATGCTTAGTGCAGTTTTCGCCTGTGCCACTTTTTGGCCTTGGACTGTCTTTATGTTTAAGCAAATTTTTCTTGGATGYTCTTCATTTCTATTTAGTGTTTGATACTACTTTCTTTAGGGAAATAAACAGTTTTAACTAGCCCTGAAAGCTGATAGCCCCCGTATGTTGATAACTCAAAATCACTTTTTGCAATAAATTTTTGCTTTTCGCAATAAATTTTTGCTTTTTGTTTTTCCTTGCTTGACAGGTACCTCTCAGATACCGAATTCCCTTTCCCAGGGAACACTAAACCCTTGMTTATTCTGAGCAAGTTTACCTAGTTGTTTTTTAATTTTCCTCTCAGGTAATGATGATGAGCCATTTGCTCCACCTTCCTTTTGCTCCCTGCAATGCTGCTCTCYTTGGGAAATGGATTGCAGCAGACCTTCAAAGGACAATAAAAAATGACTGCAGCATGGCCATTTATTCATGTTTTCCATTATCTAACATGTCAAATACTGCAGCATTGGAAAAAAATAATATGAATATTTCACATTATTAACTTGGTCTTCGTCCAGTACAAAATCATTATTCACTTACAGTACTAAATTAAATCTTACACTGTGGACGGATATTTATTCTTCCACAATTTTTCCTTCATTTCCATTGAAAGACACAAGCTGCCCCTCGGTATTGATTTGTTCATTATTCTTCCACAATTTTTCCTTCATTTCCATTGAAAGACACAAGCTGCCCCTCGGTATTGATTTGTACAATGAGAACCAGCAATTTTCTCCTATTTTTCCAGTCAATTCAGGGTGTGAATTGKGCACTTTGTGTGCTCCAATGCATCAAAGTCCATTGCATTGTCTTTGCCTTAATGAAYTTTGAGGACACAATAAGTTTTGGAAATTTTTGGCTATGTTTTCCAAGAGACTGTGATTAGCCACATTTATTTATGTCTGTTTTTAACCTTAGTTTAGGTATCCATAGGGTAAGCAACAGGGAAAAGGATTGCTACTTTTCCTCAGCAGTACCAAGCTTTCCTTCTATGCATTGGCAATCATATTTGAAATACAACTGCTGAGATTTGAGTCATAGATGCTGCAAATATATGTTTTGACCACTCTATCTCTGCACATTTTATCTTGTTTTATTGTGTGATGGAATGAGGTAAGTCTTGGAATTTSTAATGTGAGGAAACCTTCCCGTAAAGGGGACCATCAACAGAACTCTTGAAACATGGAGCACATGTCAGCTCCCACGTTTTTGCCTTATCTGCATCCAAGCTGCCTAGCARCCTGTCAGCTTTGTATGGAACGAGCCAAATAACGTGGGAGTGATTAATTCAGGGTCTGCATGATTTTATTCACGTTTGTGGCTGACCATCAGCAGGAACTAGTGAGGAGTTTACGCTCAGAACACAGAGGCTACAACTCTGGGAACTGCAGCGGAGGCAGTTGGTCAAGTTTTTACACAAAGTTAAATCCTCTGTTTTCTAGTGTATCCTACAGCAGTGACATTTGTGACATCTTCTTCTGCGTAATCTTAAAAAATTTGTTTGCCGAGAGTTTTGAGGTTATATGATGCAGGACAACTTGACAGAGTGGCACGATGCTTATGTCTCACTAGTACCAGAGGATTGTAGGATCCCAAATGAAGATGCTGTTAGTGGAAAGCCACTGTGCAAATTAGCCCCAAGTCCTCATGCTGAGGGGCAAGTGAAGTTATGACCACATAACTGAAGTTAACAGCAGGACAGGAGAAGCAGGAGAGAAGCGTGACACCTTCCTTCAGGAGAGCCACATTCCAGCCCTGGTGATTTTATCACAGAATTTAAAATATTTGATGTTTTCTTTAATACCATACCTCTTGGGATTCTGGACATTTCAGATCCCATAAAGGGGGAAAAAAAAAGACTTTCCAGCACTTGCATTTCCAGTGGAAAGCTTGAATGTCAAGAAGTTCAAAACCACAAAGCACAGTAAAAAATCACGATCACTTATTATTAAAATTACTAAAGCCACCCTGTGACTTTTAAAAATACATGAAGATCTTGGCCTATTTGATGATAATGTTTGGCTAAGATTTTCTAGCATTGTCAAGCATGTATATATTGGGGCACTAGTTTATGGGCCATTTACTGAGAGGAAAACACAAGGGTAGAAAGGGGGCAATTCCTCAAACCTGTCAAAAGAACTCCACACACCACATTGCTACCAAATCTGAACCTAAAGTTGAAYGATACGTGATACCATTTCTGTAAAAACCCCCAAATTCCTAAATTGTGGAGGAAGTATTTTGTCCCATCTGCTGATTTTGAGMATTAAGGACAAAGGACTCGTGTTTGAAGATGTGCAGTAAGATCCACACCACACCCGTCACTAGGAGAATGACAAAAGTTTTGCAGTCCTGCAACSTCCTCCTTCTCTATGCAAAGACATACCAGAAATTTTCATTAATAAAAAAGAACAGGAAATTCAAGATCTTTCCAAGTTTTCTTTCAGTATAGCATCTGAAGTGAGTTCAACATGATGCCCAAGAGGCAGCTAAAGAAAATTCCACATTAAAAGGCCAAGACAGTAGCACAGCATCTCAAGAAGCACTGCTGAGCACCAGATGTATCCTCACTGTGCAAGTGTGCTAAAACCCTTCCCTCMCAGACCTAGAACATCAGAATCTGTGTAAAGTGGGGGAGCTCCTCCTGCAAATTTGGAGCACAATGACAGATTTGGCTAGAGAAGTTGACGGGATGGTGTCTCTGGAGATGGAAGCACCGTGTTTCCAGCTGGACTCCMGGCTGTTATACTTTTCAGTGTTTTTCTGCATCAGAGAGTCCTTTCTGAGGGTGGTATAGCTGACTTTCCCTCTAAGCTCCATTGTGAAGAAGGCAAGACATTAGCTAGAAACAATGAGCAAAGTCCCAGCTTGGCTATTTAACAGCAGGAGTAAAATCCACCAGCAAACTTTGACTTGCAAAGTCAGCAAACACATCTGTTCTGACTGATTGCTGGATGCTTTCATAACAGTATGTATTCTTTTTAGAGCACTGTGAGAAACATGACTGACCAACAGGCTTTCTTGATTAATAAAACCATACCAGTTGGCACTCCAGTTTTGCCTTCTTTAAAGGAAAAATGCATTAATTTCATGGAGCTCAACAACAGAAAGTCTACAAAGCGTGGATCAACTCTTGCTATAATGTAGAAAATCTTTTTTAAAGTTGGTAACTGACATTTTTAAGCTTTGTCCTGGAGATGGTCATGATTAAATTTTGAGTAAAGGCTTCAATCCACTTAGCAGCTTAACCAAGAGGAAAAATTTGATCAAAACATGTAACTGCTACAGACGACTGAGTTATATGATTTCTCTGAATACCAGCACGAACTTCTGGATGTTTATGCTTCAAAATAAATAYCAACATTTGGTTGGTCCCAACATCCAATCAGTCAATCAATCAGTCAATCAATCAATCAATCAATCAGTCATCCATTTGAATCTTTCTTAAATATTGTGGACAATGACCGTGTCATCCCTGTCTTCAACTCTCCTGTTCTCTGCGAAACTCGCTGAAGAAAAATCATGTTGAAAACGTGCACACACATTGTGACTAGGACATTTATATTCCATATTGATATAGCCAAATTGAGCACAACTTGGTGCTCACCCTGCTTGTGATAATCTGCATCCTTCTGAGTACTCTTGTCATTCCTGTGCAACAATCAGTCCTTTGTAGACCTTCTGCACTTGCTGTCTGGAGCTTACAGGTATTTTCGTTCCAACCTCTGCAAATGAAAAATTATTTAATCCAAGAAGCGAACATATTTCTGATTCCCAAGAAGATGGTTAGATGATACATTATCTTTGGACACAACCTCTGGATCCTCTTCCATTTTATTTGGCAGATTTATAAAGACTTCTCCGTTGTGTATATAACTTTGTTTTTTAATACTAGTGTGGCAATCAAGCAAGAAAGAATATGTTCATCACCCTGATTCAGTGGTATCCTCAGCAAGCTCCAGGGAAGGTCCTGTAACATTCTGTTCAGGATGCTCAGGAAACATTGACATCTGTCAGACTAGTGTATTTGGGTGCCAAGATGTCAACCTTGCAATGCTTCCAAGTTTTAAAAAGTATAAAATTGTATTTTTAAATTTGATTTAATTTGAATTTGAATTTAAATTTTATTTTGGGGTTTTGGATGTAATTTGGAAGTACAAATTCTCCTGTCATATTATTTTCTGAGATAAGACCTTCTTAGCAGCAGTAGAGTAATAATGAGACACAAGTTTTTCCCTTACTAGCATCTCCAGCCAACAGCTCATCCCCCTTCTCCAGGACACCACCAACAGAACAAGTGCTGACACTTTCTTCAAAGAACTGATCACAAAATCTGCTCTTGATTTCTTGGTATGTTTCTACAGCCATACAAAGAGAGATTGGTGTGCATTACATTCATCGTGGTCAAAATTGCAAGAAATGTGGAAGATATTTTGAGCTGCAAATAACCAACAGCGGAACTCCTGCTGACTTCCTGGGAGCCAGCACTTCCCAATCATGCTCTAAATATGTAATCTATGATCATAATAAAAGACTTGGATGTTCAAGTAATGGAATTTTTAAAATTATAAAATAGAGACGGACCATGTATCACCATGACCAGTCAYCTTCTGGAAAATTTATGAAGCAACATTGATGTGAACACTCAACCAGTGCCCTAATTTGGTAATAGTACAAGAACTGGAACATSCTTCCAAGTTCATTCAGCAAAAACATTTCTGTTTCTCCCTGGGTTTAAGAGCCTCCTACAGCATTGTCTAGAGGGGGTCAGTTAGGACAAGTTTCTTTTTTAAATGCAGAGAGGCATTTGATGACCATCAATGGACAATTGCTGAAAAAAGAATGCCATTCACRTTGGCTTTTGAGAGAAGACAAAATATTCTAACTTGAAGGAAGAGAACAAATGCTAATGATTTGACTTCTTATAATGTTCTATATCTAGTGCTACAGGCTCATTATCAAATTGGAAAAAAAAAAGATAAATTTTAGCATTTTGTTGGGAATCATATTTTTAGGATATGTGTATTAATAAACATCTTATTGTTTTACTAGTGTTCACTGCTACACTGTTTGTAAAAATTGTAATTTAAAAAAAAGTATAGTTTGAGTGTTTATTCAGTAGTAATAGTWTGTGCATTGTGTTATACATTCCGTACAAAGGAAAGCATCTAAAAWATGCTGGTTATGTAAGTCTGAAATGTGAGGAATTACGGGCAATATGAGCAAATGTGAATCTCTGATACATATTAAAATGGTTATAATTACACAGCATTTAAGACATGGATAAAATATCAATACGGCGCCTATCACAAAAAATTGTTAATATTATTGCTACTGTCATAGGATAATAATATAATTATAATTATTATCACAAGAATGATGTATCACTGAAAGGAGAAACACGTACAAAACCTGAGCAACTCAGCAAACACAAAACTTGATAGTGTAACTTGGGTGGTTTTTCTGTGATATTCTACTGTTCAAATATGATTTTAATTCAGCAGCAGGACTATTAGTTTTATGTGGGTTTAAAATTAATAAACAATGAAAACAATGGTAGCAGATGAATCTTCTTGAAGCCTCAGAAGAACAATATTCTTGGACAGAGCACRGAAAACTTTTTTTTTTTTKGTCAATTCCTGCAAGAACATTGAATTGAATAGAAGGCATGAATTGTACCCATRTAAAAAGTGTTTTCCAGTCCAGCATTTCTTTGGCACATTTATGGACCATTGTTGAAAAAAGAATGCCACAGATGATATAAAATTTTTCTATACAGCATTCAGGATGTCCATGTTAAAAAAAAAAATAAATAAGACAATCTCATCTACACATTGTCACTCTTGCAATGGAGTTTACAGCACCTAAACTAAGTCCATTTGATAACTGCAATGACACTGTGATCTGAAAGTGAGCAYAAATTATATGAGTCTCCCTGATAAACAATTTATATTGGTGGCTAATTCCTTCCAGGAAAAAAGACAAAATCTGATCACGTGTCCCTTTCATCCAGGGGGTAGGGCAAAATCTGTAAGCTCGAATGTGGGCACAGGAAATAGCAGAAGAGCAAGGTCTTGAGTTTTGTAAGGGAGTTTTGGTGTGAAAAGCAATGAGGCTCTCTAAGGTCATGTCTGCAGGGATGATTTCAGACAGCTGGGAATTAACCTCGCCGTTTACTGAGCTGGCAGGACATGACACRCTTCTGACCAGAGGCCAATGTAAAGACACACAAAAAATTCAAAATACTAAAGTGATCTCAGTCTATGGAATGACTACTGCTTTCTCTTTGTTCTGCCACCTAATGATGGAAGYGAAGGAATTCAATGCTTCAAGGAATTCAAGGGTAATTTGTCAATGAGATTTTTACAGCAAGGCAAAAATTCCAACAGTCCCGTATCTTAAGTATTGACAATATACAAAAAAATGTTGCCCATTACTCCCTTTTGTGCATGACTTGCACACACCTGGTCTCAGACCCAATCTACAGTCCAGTAGTGAAAGCAGATAAGGAACCAACAGAAATCTACAAAAATATAACACAAATGTGCCACAATATTCAGTATTCTGTGTAAACTACTGGCTGCAAATCAAACAAATCAAGTGGTCCAGAACTGCTCAGTTCTAGACCATGAAGTAAAAGTGGTAAAGCAGAGTGGGCCTGACTAACACCAAGGAAAGACAGCATTTTAAATACTGGATCTATTGTTGCCCTGCTTTTTTAGTCATTTCTAATACATGCAACAAACTGTCCGACCCATGTCTTTATGTAACAATTTATGGTTTATTTCTAATATTAAGTATATGACCATGTAGACAAAATGTTTATTATATGAGCTTTGTTGATGTTCTAGTTCTTGCATTTTGCTTCTGAGGATTAGTTCCAGGGTTTCTTGTTCCTCTCAGTACAGTCTTGCCAAAATTTAACGCTACCAGCCAAGCTTCTGATGTCAACTTCTAGGAGACAGACTGGATTCTGCAAACTTGCCCCTGGCTTTAAACTGAAAGAGGGTGGGCTCAAATTGGATATTAGGAAAGAATTCCATTCTGTGAGGGTGGTGAGGCCCTGACACAGGTTTCCCAGAGAAGCTGTGGCTGCCCCATCCCTGGAAGTGTCCAAGGCCAGGTTGGATGGGGCTCTGAGCAAGCTGGGCTAGTGAAAGGTGTCCCTGCCCATGGCAGGGGAATGAAACTGGATGTCCTTTAAGGCCTCTTCCAATCCAGGCCATTCTATAATTCTATGCTTCTCTTCTCCCAAATTTCCACAAACTGCATTCTCCTATGGTTAGACAGAAATGAAAAATATACAGTATGGAGGAGGTGGATGTTATTGTATGCTGCAAAGCTCACCTACTGAATAGGTCTGGTTTTGCTGTAKTTCTTCTCTGAGACTTGGAGTTTCAAATGTAACCCCAGCTCCCAGTCTGGTCTTGTACATCTGTGGTCTAGTCTGTAATTTTGCTTGCAGGGTAGAGAGGAAGATCAAAAGACTAAAACTGTCAGAGGTAAGAAAAAAATATGCACAGTTCTCTGTGACCATCAAACAATATTTGAGAGCTGAAATTAAATAACACATGATCTAACGGGAAAAAATACATCACAGCTGCCAGTGAAATCTTACTGACTCCA
The DNA here is from genome assembly GCA_003546035.1 of Mixornis gularis. Classification (NCBI taxonomy): domain Eukaryota; kingdom Metazoa; phylum Chordata; class Aves; order Passeriformes; family Timaliidae; genus Mixornis; species Mixornis gularis. Next base: position 1,504,782 of record QVAJ01000129.1, read on the forward strand.
ATCATAAGCTTCTCCAAAAAGTGTTTTTGCATAGTGTTGCAAGTCAGAATACAAATCTCTTTGTTAGAAGAAGGYTGATGGACACCTAAGGCTCTGGCTTTGAAAGGGAACACTTGGATGTCTTCAGTAAAAAAAGGAATATTGTTTCATGTACAGACCTAGAACAAAACCAAGAAGTTCATTGATGAATCTGCTCATACCACATTTCTACAATTAAACACACATTGTGAGAAAGCACTAAGCAATCAATTTCCTTTTACAGTACCTCGACATTAAAAAAACCCCATGGGCACATCTATGTCATGTTTGGTGCAGTTACAGAGACAAAAAATTCACTGGTTTAGGAAGAGAAAATGAGTAGGCAACTCATTAACACTGAAAGATTTTCTTGTCTGCCAGAAAAACAATGGAAACTGATCAGTCAACCAAGTATCAAATACAAGACTGGATTTTGATCCATTTGCAGGGTAAGGTCATCATCTAGTAAAACCAGCACTGTTTACTTCTTCAGTGAACCTTTGTGTACACAAATGACAAAACCTTTGGGTTTGATTACAAAAATGAAGCATGGAAAAGGATTTCAATAAAAAACCTTAACTTTCTGCAATACATATTTCATACTGCCAAATAAACATGCAACCATTTGGTGTTCCTTATTACTATAAGAAAGCGATTTACGAAAAGTGCTGATGATAAAAAAATCAGATAATCAAAAAAAAACCCCCAAACACCTCCGAATAACAAGAACCACACTTAAAAAATGCCCGTAAGCTCACCATAAGAGAGATCATTGTTAGTTTATTTATATACCTAAGCATGAACACTGATTTTTCCTCATTTCATTCAGAGCCCTTCTACAACTAAGGCCCCAATTCTACAATCAATGGAGTGTAGGCACAGAAATTCTACTCCATCTGCTGCTAATAAGTGTGATCTGCTGTGAGTGATCCAAAGTCCAATAATGTCAGTGGGGAGTTTTTCTACTTCCTTCCACGTACTTAGAAAGGGCATGTGAGGTCAGCAAGCTGCACTCCTTAGTCTGTCAGAAATTCCACTGAGGCAGTGCAGTATCAGTCTCCACATAATTACATACATCTTCTTCCTGAAACTGAGGTCAGTCACATTAATCCTAATTTCATGAGAAAATGACTTTTGGAATTGAGCTAGCTCCGTAAAACAGAAATAAAATACATACTATACATTGGTCATGGCAATATTTTGAGCTACCCTAAACAGATGCACTGTTTTTAAATTTTTCTGTTTCTAGAGCTGGATTTGTTTATAAACGCCTGACAACACTCTTATTGTTGTTATTATTGAATCAGCACTGATTCTTCTGTTATACATCAAAAGCAGTAAGAACTAAATAAGCTACTCAGGCTCAACTGAGGCAATGGACTTGGGCAGATACTTTGGAAATAGAGATGGATTTGTATCTATAAACTTTGGAAATAGAGATGGATTTGTATCTATAACCAACTAAATGTTTGTCTCCATTTAAAAAAATATCAAAAATAACAGTGAATCACATTAACACACGGTGCTAAATTTAAAACAGACGTAACAGGGAAATGTTTTCATCATTGCTGCAGTTATCTAGAACTTCAACCKTGGGCTATTAGAAAATATAATGAAAGCAAAATCCTAAATAAAACAARCCCTAAATAAAACAAACCCTAAATAAAACGATTTTTTTTTCCCAAGGATTTTTTCCCTCTCACATTTGCTATCTGATAATAGTAGCAAAATAAATAAATAAATAGAAGAACATCATCCACAAAAATTTCTATCGAGCCTGTCAGATCAATCATGACTCAGTGATACAATCCAAAAAGATTGGAATATATTCATCATTTGCTAGATGGAGATTTGCAGCTTCACAAATCACACTGTATCACCAGCACTGAGAATGTCAGTCTCTGTTTTCCTCTGGGGTTGGCTCTTCCTTTAATAAAACATTTAACTGTTTCTGTGCACAGGACAGGAAAAGTTCCAAACTATGCAGATTTCTCTGACGGACAACTTCATCAAGCTGTTGAAATAAAAGAAAAAAAAAAAATCAATCAACTTTAAGAAAACTTGAAAATGTCGGCAAAAATCCAACCATATCCAACAACAAAAAATCAACAATTAAAGAACCTAGGTAATTTCAATGTGTATAATTTAATAACAACTTTTCAATGGAGTATTCGAGTTTCTCCAAAACAAAATGTACACAAAGCTAAAAGCAACTTTAAAGCTGTCAAATTCTACACAATCTATTTGAGAATGCTAAACAACCCAGCTGCCATGCTAGGTAAATCCCCACAGAAATGACAACTGATGCTTTTATAAAAAATACTGCTTCAGTTTAAAAGTGATCACTACATATGACTGCATATTCAAAAATTCAAAGCCTACTGGTAATTTAAATGGCAGCATGTTTAAGCAGTTCCCAGAGGAAAAGTCAACATATTTGCTATTTACTTAGCTTGTTCCTACATTTTATCCCCTTATGCCAAATAATGTGAAATAAATAAATAAATAAATAAATAAATATATAAATATAAATATAAATATAAATATATATATATATATATATATATATATAAAACTAACCTTGCAGTATAGACAATCTTCCCCACCAAAAAAGATAAAAACACCATAGCAAGATTTGGCAGGTTATGTCACACAAATGACAAAAATATGGTTTACTGAAAAGCATTCAAATTCCTTTAACATAAATTAATAAATAAAATGCACTGCAAAATTCCTTCCATTTGAACGTCGAAGTTCAGACATCAAACAAATACTATCAGAACTGAGAGATGTTTTCTATCTGAATATCCTTTAATCAGCCCAAATTCAACTAAATACCTACATAACGAAAGGTTGTGGTACAAGGCTAATATGGCATAAAAGTTATGCCTCTCAAGGGAAGGGAAGTAATGGAATTTTGAAGAAGTCAGCACTTCTGTCAGACTATTGTACACAAGTTCACATGCAATGGAAAATGGTAGGTTTTTATATATATCTGACTCATATATCTTGGACTCATAGTTTTAATCACAGCTTTCAACAAAAAGCCAATCTGTTTATCAATCAGCAGTCCAGTTAATTGCTCTAACAGTCACTTGAATGCCCACTTTGTTTTATAACAGACGGGCTATTTTTAAAAATATCAACACAGAGTGCAAGGCAAGGATAGTGACAGCCTCCCACTTCACTTTGAAAATGCACTCAGGATACAGGAGCAGCACTGTGATTTAATACACAAAGGGAAACATTTTCATGACCCTGTGCTTCTCTGCTCTGTAAGTTCCTCTAAYTTATGCAAAGCCAGGTAGTTAGAATATTTTGGCAATTTGTTTCAACAGAGATGGATATATCAAATCTAGTCACCAGCAGAACACACACACGTTTTCTAAACACCACACAATCATAAAACTCTCCTTCAGTAATAGAGGACAGAATCACAGGATGGTTTGGGTTGGAAGGGAGTTTAAAGATCACCCAGTTCCAACCCCCTGCCATGGGTAGGGACACCTTCTACTGGACCAGGTTGCTCAGAGCCCCATCCAACTCAGTCTGCCTGTGTTTCTACTCTTGCCAATTTTCAGCTGTTCAAAATTTTGCATCTCTCTGCAAAAGCAGGCATTAGGGCTCCATACACAGCCTGRTGAGAGCCTAGCCCGCTGATTTACAACAGATTTTAAAGCAGATCTAATTCAAATAAATGACAGAAAAGTCTGTTCTTGATATATTCAAGTAACAGCTGCTACTGACAAGAAAATGGAAGAAACAGCAAACTAATCTCTAAAGAAGCTGGGAGAGTCTGGAACAAATGAACAAAAAAACACCCCACTGTTATGCTGGTGCATTTTCTCTGATTTGAAAACTATCTTGCCTCCTTTGTATCTTCTGGACCAAAACATTTTGCTTGGGGAAGCTTGCAGATTTCTTTTTGTGCTTGTGACCCATATTTCTTTGGGGCATTAATGGACAGATATAGCACAGTTCACATAATATCATCTGTGGCATGTTAAGAAAGAACATGAGATACCTCTTTCTCTAATTAATATAATTCTCACATTATGTCATCAGATTCTTTTGCTTCTGTTAGTTGTATGAATTGGAGAAGCTCAGCATGAAACTGAATTTTACGGGTTTCCTTTTATGGCATATTATATCATTACACACCTAGACAGTTCTTTATTGAGCTTTGACCACAAGCTTTGGCTAAACACTCCATTTTCTTTTCTTGCAGCTTTTCCTTGGAAATTCTGCTTTAAAGAGACCACAGCAGCTTACCAGATGTGTGTTCCGATACGCTGCTGTTAACTTTCTTTACCAAGGCTGCAATCTCAGATTGTATAGGATTAAATTTATTTCACCAAGTACTAAAGTAAATGTTTAATGTGTGTGGTGATTGGCTGCAGCACGAAAAACCAGAATTTCTTCAGGCTTGAGCAAGATTTTAAAAATCTCCAATGAATTAAGTAAACATTTGAGGAGCCTTTGTTGAAGTCAAGTGGTTAGTGGGTACTCTCCATTTGTGCATAAGGAAAGTTTATTGGTTGTTAAAAGTTTATGTAAATGCAATAACATAAAGCTTGAGAATTCAGTTCCCCCTTGTTTGCTCAGTTTGTGAATATGCATTGCCTTGAGCAGGACATTCTAAAAATCTTCAATGCTACAGCGAATGACAAAAAAATCCAGAAAGACTTGGAATCTTCACAAAACACAAAAAGAGAAGCAAGAAATTATGCTGGCTTTGAAAATGTACATTTGAATGCATTCAGAAGGAGAATATGCTCTTTAATAAGAAATCCAACTATTCTGATTCTATACATGCTGAAAAATGTATCCTGTTGGTTCAGATCTGCCAAGAAAGGGCATTTTCCTACACCATATTGTTACTGTTGTCATTGTTAGTCAATATTTCCCTTTCACTCTACGARATCTATTGGTTCAAAGTTCCAAAAKTCTTTAGACTGKGTCCAGTTGGTGGAGCTTTAATTTCTTCAAAGCTTTAATGTTCTAGAACTTCATTATTTTAAGTTACTCAATAGTATTTTTTAACTCTGTATGGATTTTTTTCCCCCCCCTTAAGAACTAGAGGTTGCCTCTCTAGGCACTTGTATGGATCCTGCTGAGMAACTGGAGATATATGAGATTTGGAAAAAAATACTTCTTGAACTCTTGCCACCATCCTTCAGACATTTCATTTACCAAAAATAAACAGAATGTTGCAGGRCCACATTCAGTGCTGTCTGTTCCCCTCTCTTTAAAGCTTCAGCCCACTTCTCAGATCTAAGTGCATTTCCACACTGCCTCTGGCCAAAGATGCCTGGATGAGACTCCCTGTGGGGTCTCACCTCATCCATATCCACTGCCCACCCAGGATGATGTGCCTCTGAGCCATGCAAGGCACCACCTGAAGGCACAAGTCCCAGAAGAACTCCTGAGTGGATGCAAGAATTGGACTTGGGRAAAAAAAAAAAAAAAAGGCACTGTATTACCCCCAGGAGAATGCTTCCACCCCAGGCTGCTCTATTTCAATTTAAGTCAACCCATCTTCCCACTTCAGCCACCCAAAGCTCAAACCAAATCCAAATTAACCACTACTCTTAGCTCTTATATTTTCCTTGATTTATCTTACCTTTCAATTTTTCTGTTTGGAAAATAAAGCCTGCATGAGTGATGCCTAAAGTAGAAATTAGTTTCTTTACACAAACAACTGAGCGTGCACACCCTCCACATCTTCCCCTTGCAATATCTACCTGCAAATAGGTTTGTTTTCATGCCATTCATGCTTACCTTCTTCTATTAAATATTCACCAACTTCTAAAAATACTTCAAATTACTAGAGGAGAAATCCAYTCAGAACTCTATAACTAACTCCTGTATGTCAGAATTATACTCTCTCTTTCTAGTAACTAATAAAAAWGGACACGGAAAATATAATTTTAGTTTAAGCACTGAAGGATACGAGATGAAATTCTGATCTCACCAGAGTAAAGGTATATTTTGTTATTAATCTCACTGTGGCCTGAAGTTCACCCAGGAAAGTGAAGAAAACAAAATTAATGCTAAATATGGCTCTTCAATTTTCCTGTCTGTATAAATGTAAAACTGTTTAAAAGTGTATTTTTCAAAACTATTTCTCAGATAATATCACTTCCYAATACCGAATGTATTTGCAGCTGTAGAAATAGTAGCTACATTTATTCAAACACATATTGAAAAATTTACCTGTATCCCAAATGATAATTAGAGGATTAATTTATTCAGTAGCAGTTCAGCTCACTACTCTGGCTCTGTGATACTAACAGGAGTAAAAACTGCAATCTTCTTTTTATCATGAAATTCAAAAAATACAATGATCAGAGATTAAAAAAGAGCAGAGATGTGGAGGAAGAAAGCTTTTAATTACTTGTGTTTTTTGTAGTTCATCACACATAAAATAAATAAAAAATAATGCCATTATATTGTAATGAGGCAGAGCAGTTTCCCAAAGACCATAAAATCAGAAATAAGTTTTTTAATCCCGTTACTTTTCCATAAAGACTTCAAAGAAGTTCATAAAGAAAATATTCCAGCAGTGATATTTATGCTTACATTCATCYACACAGGAGGAAGGGGCAGAGGGGGACGACTTCAAATCCTTGGTACTCAAAGAAAATCATGTTCATGCAAAGACAGGAAAATTTCAAATGCAAAATGAATGTTTTGGGGAATTGAGAACACTRATGGATGTGTGAAGAGAATGGGTTCTCAACGTGGATTTAAGAAGCTGATAATAAGGTTTTCCATTTATCTAGGGTTTACAAGTGGCTACTGGTTGAATAGGATTCATCACCAAGGCATTTCTTTGAAGTTAAATATTGATTAGCCACAGGTTAATGTCAATTATTCATAGACATCAGCCTGGTATAATTTCATATTTTTCAGAGGACTTGCAGTATAAACATTCTTATGTGTTTCCTGTCCCTCTCTGAGGAAGAGAAAGGGGACATTTTGACACTGGAGGTATAAATGATTGAAGTTTTGTTGTAATAATTAGTAAAGTATTTCACCCTAGTTTATTTCATCTTAATTTATCTACGTATTTTTATTACTGATAAATATACTAAAGCTTTGTCTGTTTGCTGTTTGCAAGCTGATTTCAATTTGCTATTTTTCTGTATGGTTTTGTATTATATAAATTTACTAACAAAAAAACTTAGATATAAAAGAAAGTCAATACAAATTGAAGAATGACCAGGCATACTCCAGACTATATTTTTTTTACCATTGAGTTAAACATCTTTTCTGAAGAAAATTAATATAGGCCTAAAGTAACAATTGCCATTTTTACTTGAAAAGACTCTGGAATAATTTTTCATTTTATTCTATAGCTCTAACTTAGCACTGTTTGATCAAGATGAAGATGGATGTGTCCGTGGAGAGCAGAACACCAGTCAAAAGTGCTGAGGATGACAGACTGCTTTTCTAAATACTTCTTAATTATTAAGGACTAGAGGAACAAACTTAAGTCTCTTTGAAATCAGTGGAATCACAAATATACATTACTTAAGTATAAGGAAGAAATTATAGTGATACTTGATTTGTTCACGTATATGAATAATTTACTAAAAAATTCTGTCAGTGGCACTCCCTCCTCTCTGCAGGGACTTGCTTGATAATGACAACATGTTAAAAATATAGTGAGTTGCTCCTGGAGCAGGGAATCCAGATGTAATGCAACTTCTTCCTTAGAGTCAACCATTGATGTTGCAACTGAATTCGCCTTCAGGTATTTCTGTTTATTTATGTTTTATTTTACATGTACATCTGTACCTAACAATAAATWCTTAACAATAGATAATTATTTCAAAATAATTTTGGCACCAGCCTGAGCTATAAATTATGGTTATGGTCTTTCCGAACAATGATCTGAACTTCAATTCTAAGTGAATAAATGGTTGCATTTTAAATCTTTAATACTTTCTAAGTATTTTTAGAGACAAAGTATWTTGGAGAAATAATGGCTTTTCATGTATGATCAAAACCTTAACTATTGCAGGCTCCTCCTGGCCCAACTGATGGTGCAAAGCACTACTGCAGCTTAGTGCTAGGACTCCACTCTACTGAATATTGGCCAACAAACCCAGTCCAACAGACCCCTGCAGTGTAATTAAACATTCATCAGTGTCCTCTCACTGCTTGGTTGGTCAACGTTCCTCTTCGAGGAAAATTCAAAGACAAGGGGTTTGCTTCGTACAATTTTTATGATATATAGATATAGGTTTTGTTTGGGTTTTTYTTCCCCACACAACTAACCCACTCCAGTGAATGAGCCTGACACGATCCTGAAAGGTTCTGTAGCTGCAGAAATTCAGCTACATGATAATATTTTCTAGTAAAMCTATGGCTCCAGAACTCTTTCTCGGTGCACTAACATGAACTCCTCCCCACAGATTCAACAGAAGGCTTTAAAAAAAATTCCCTAGCACATGAAATAGAACATATAGAAAAATTATTACCTTGAGGAACCTGCAAATCTGAGAGTTGGATGAGGAAACAATGAACTACTTCCTCTCGTTTCTATAATGGATGAGAAGGAAAACAGATCCATATGGTACATATGTGCAACAGAGCTTGTTTTAGAGTTAATCCCAGGACAGGACATTTTTGTCTGTCCACCTGTGAATTTCTACTATTGATAACACTAAGTATATAAAAACAAGGTTCTTCAGGGCTGTAATTTATACAGTATCTGCTACACATTAGAAAGTCATCAGTGTTCAAGACAACCTCTAGGAAAGAGTGATGTTAATAAATTATATTGCCATGTGAAAATGTTTTTTTTTCCCCTTTAAATAAATAATGCTGCAACTTCTAAACCTTAAGCATTTTATGCTCTGAATTTGATCATTAAAATAATACCATATGTTGGACACATCTTTAAAACAGATTTGCCTAGTTYGCTGAAGGTGGTGGGAAAACACCCTGTCAAACCTCTCAGAATCTCCACTGTCTCCCAGCTGGACCCAGAAATGTAAGAAAATACTAACTTTTCTTCATATAAATACAAGAAAGAAATTTGCTTTCAATTAAGGAAACTAGATCAAGTGCAAAAAGAACTGAAAACGGTTGCACACCTGCTCAGACTACTGCAGAAGGTGAAAAATAGGTATTTTCTAAGCCCACTAAAATAATAATATATATTTATGTGCATTAGCACATGAGAAATCTCTGCAGTGACCTACCTACTTAACAGGTTACAAACATGGGGTTTCTTGACCAAATTATTTATAGAGAATTGCCATACACCAAAAAAAGGAGTCACCATAATTGCTACTATAATTGTTGATTGCTCCAGCAATCTGATTGCTGTGGTTTTAAGTTTCAGAGTCAAGATTCTGAAAACAAAAATACAGAAACACATGCAAACAGTGTCTTCAAAATCTCTCACTGACAAATGGTTAATATTTGGCCCTGGCAAATGTCTGCACAGCTTCAGGGACACAATGGATTACAGTCTCCACAAGGCAGGCACTAGCAGAAGACTAACCACAACGTGGCCAAACTCATCACATCACTTCCTCTGATACGAAAAAAAGAGAACTAGAAATTTACAACAGCACCTAAATAAAGGATTTGTAAGTGAATCAGACTGGTTTCTATTCAGGCTTGTCAGACCCTGAGTGCTCATAGAATGTAAAAGTCCTTAACACTTTTCTCTCCAACTGTTTTAAGTAACCAAGTCAGTCTTAGGCACTATCACATCCTGATTTAATACAGCTACAAATGACTTGGCAGAAATTACACAGGGCTTCTGTGGAGCTTCATAAACCCAAATTGCCATCTCTCCAGGAAAATGCCTGAAGACTATCAGACCATGCTTCCTGAAAAGCCCTGAGTGCAGGGCTGGGTGATAGATCTGGTATCAAAGATTTGCTGCTGCATTTATCAGTATGCAAACTGCTCCAAATTAATCCACAGTAACCTTAAAAGCAACAATCTTCCTACACATAAAAATTACTATTGTTATCAAACCAAGTAAGTGYTATCTGATGGGCTCATGTTGAGTCATGCTCCCAGAATTGCCTTACAGTACCCAGATTACATCTACAGAACTGGATTAAGTAAGCCTAACTGGAAAGCAAACAGCAAATACAGGCATTAATCAGAACAATCTTTTTTGTTACTGTGAACATGTATTTTGCATTATCTGTGAATAAGCAYGTAATATTGAAATAATCATTGCATCCTAAGTGTTCGCAGCCTATACAAACGGAAAAAAAAAAATTACCCTAATAATGTGCATGACTGTGAAACCACAGTTGTACACCTGCTCTTCCATTGCCATGGGTGCTCTCTAAACATCAATATCTAATGTGGTCCTTYATGAACAGAAGGCTCAGAGGAGCACAACTGCCTTGCCTCTGAGAAGGGTAACAGGTCATTGACAACACATGACAGAGAATCACTGCTTTAGGCTGGCAGGTGAAAAAAATCTGCTATATGGAAAGCTGAAGCTACAAATAATGTCTCAGACTGTAATTAATCTACCTCGATATCAAGGAGACTGGAGTTGCATCATGATTATCTGAAGGTTCCTGTGAAACTTTGACACTATCTGCCACTAAAGCAAAATGTCCCCTAACAACACGCTGGAGTTTGGTAAATAGAAGCAGCAGGAAATAAAAAAAATCCCACCTCTTGGTTTTGAGGAACACTTGATTTAACAGCCGGGTTTTCATTTAAATGAAACTTTAAGATGTGATAGGATGAAACAGTATATTCTAGAAGTCATGGGCAAAGATGATGTCACATGAAATACAGGTATCTTTCTAAAATTACCATTGTAGATTACAGTTGATGGAGTCACACGAAGAAATTAAACGAGGGCAAACAACCTGCAGCAAATCTGTGATAAATTTAGCATTAAATCTGTGGCAATATACATGCCTTAAAATAAATAATTACACACTAAGGTTCACGGAATACAAAATTAATGTCCAACAATCCAGACAGAAATTTTTGAGCTCACATTTACCACTGGACTCCTTCAATATTGATAAGATAGAAGATAATGCTTTTTACTGACAGTACCATTTTACTGGAAAACTCAGTTTGGAGTTTGAAGCTACTGCAGCAAAATTCAGGGCAGCTGCTGGCAAAGCAGTTCATAAAACTGCAGCTGCAAYAATGTCATCAAAGACCAGACCTGCTTGTTCCACAACACACAGGGATTGAGTACCCACGGCTCTCTCAGCAGGTCACCACTTTACAACACCACAGGCAGGAAGATTGTAAAGGAGGAGGGAGGAATCACCAGCAGGACACAAAGATCTGCAGGATTTCTGCTCCACACAGCTCCAGATCTGTCCTGAAACTGCCAGCCAACGGAGACTCCTCAACAGCAGGGACAGAGTGTATCCCCAGAGCYCCTTTGGGTACCTGCCTGGCTGTTCTGCTGCTTTTCCAGATGCAAATTTGTGTCAAGGCTTTGCCGAGGAATTACACCCAGAACTCACAACCACAGAGAGAACAGCRGTTTTTCACATCGGCAATACCTTGTTTCACATTTCTAAAAAAACCCAAACAAAACAACCCAAAACCCAGAGGAAAGTGTTGCTTAGCAGGGTGGGGTGGGGGGAAAGGGCAAGGGAGGGAAAAAATATACTTGACCAAATTATATGAGTCAGTAGCCTGCAGCCAAAGCAGAAAAAATAACATATATACTTCTTAACAATAAATCATTGAAGCATCTTGCCGAATTTCTAACACACAAGTAAGATTTTAATGCAAAAAGTAAACAGGGAACCACATCCCTTTGCTTCATCTATCTAATCTTGCTATTGCTGTAGGTAATAGAATTTATTTCTTTACACTTTTCTCTAACTTCACAGACAACTCGATCGAGTCTCCAATTTTGATCCCACTGGCTTTGCTGCAGGAATCCAACTGCAGGAAATAATCATAGGAAAGACTCATCAAAACACATATGGTAAGGCCAACTTTCCCATTTACTTTTTTAAAATCAGAGTTCAGCAGAAGGATAAAAACAGCAAAAGTCATACCTGAAAAAAAGAGCAAAGAAGCTGCAAAATTTGGGGTAAAAATACCTTGAATTTTCCTGCATATAAGCAACTATGAAAAGTCTCAAATAATTCCCCAGCTAAAAGACTAAGCAGATAAAACTACTGAAGTTCAAGTATCTCCACATAAAAAGACTTGGGTACAAATAGGAACCAGCTCCAAAAACCCAAACAAACCCTGAACTACTAATATTCCTCAGCTGTAGGAAAACACAGCTCAGAACAGAATAAACCATCCTTATACACGAAGTTATCTACTTATTTTATTTGTGCAGTGAACAAGAGAAAAAAAAAAAATCCCTCAAAACTCTACAGCCAAGACAATCTGCCAAGTTCTGTGACTTTGTGGTGGCTCTGCAATTACTCTGGGCTTATCTTATCCTGGTACACGGACAGAGAAATTCTACAGAGCACCTCGTTAAAATGACTGTGATTTCTGGATCTCGGCAACACAAACACAGAGACCACAAAACTGCCCCTGCATGCCATGGAAACAGTGGAGAAAAGGSCCTTCTGTATTCTGTCCTTGTCCCTTTGGGGCTCAATTCCAGTGTAATTAAAATGGTATCACAAAAAACCTAGGGATGGAAGAGACAGTGACCCAACTTCTGATCCTTGCACTGGGAACTCATAATAAAATCAATCAGAGTGGAACAATTGCCTCTTCTCTTTTGCAATCTGACAGCCCTGCAGGTGCATGCCAAAATGCCTCTGCTGAGCATGGCCATCATTAACTTTCTAAGACTTTAGGATCCGCTTGGTGCTGAGAGAATGGKACATCAGGGACTTGGAAAAAGCCAAGAAGTTGACCTATGACTAAGAAAATAAAACTGCAGATGATATTCTTAGCTTTAATTAACCCAAGTGATCATATTGAACTGATTAAACTTTCCATCTAGATCTAGTGCAAAGCAATGTGGATTATACTAACTTAAATATCTAATTTATATGTTACAAAAGACTTAGTTGTACATACTCATAAATTCTGAATTAAGAAATGACAGTGAAATACAAATCTAGTTACAAGCACATAGATAAATTTGAAAGACAAAGACAGCAAATAATTAAAGGTTTTATTTTAATAGGAATGAATAATAATCCCYAAAGTCCTCCACCTCCTCAAAACATTCACTTATTCAGTCTCATAGAATATTAGATGTTTAATCTTCAAAACTCAGCTGACCTAACTTTCTCACTAGGATGGCAAGATAAGGCTATTCATGTTCATTTGCACACACGGATGCATAGATTTTTCTGGGGTTTGTTGTTCTTGCTCTTTGTTTTTTTTCTTAAATTAGCTACTCTTGGTTTTATCAAACTCCTCGAAAATGCCCGTGGACAAGAGCCACAAGTTGCACTAAAAATGCTTAATCCAGCACATTTAATCAAGAACTTTGAATACTCAATATCAAAACGTATTTTGAGGAAGTCAAACGAAACAACCAATCTTCAAACAGATGATCTGGTTACAATTCTCACATTTCCACAAGTACAGCATGAAATCCTAACACGGAGGGATGAATCAGGAATAGCACAGGAGAGCCTCACTTCCAGGGGGCCGGAGGTGTGTAAGGATGCCCTGCTTCCTCCTGTCACACACAGCCTTCCTGATGGACAACAGAGACTTTGGGGAGCTTCCTCTGCCCTCTTCCCAAATACCTGCAGAACAGAGGGACCCTGGGTGACAGATCTTGCCTTTCCCTGGACCTGAGGTGTTGCCTCATCACCTGATGATGAGAAAACCACACCACTCTGTGCTGATAGATAGATCTGGGTGACATTAGTACAGTGCACGCTGCAAGTTTTTATTCCTGTGAATRCTCTATATCCAGAGAGCCAGCTGGATAATTGTGTGTTTGCAGAGCAAATCCAAAGTTGCTCTTACAGTAATTAAGAYGATACACATTGGATTAAAAGCACAATACATCTCAATCACAAGACCAGCTTTGAAATAGGGAAGTATCCAGTCATCTCATTGCTGCACATTATAATTTATCCTGTTATTTTTTCCCCTTTYTTGGCTTTGATAGCACAATATTTTCTCAGTCATAATACCACTTGATTTTAGTTTCAGCTGGAATCTCGCCTGACTAAAGAGTACAGGCATAATCTCAGTCTTTGTAGATTTATACACTGTGGCACAAAAGGATATATGAAACAGTTTTAACTTAAGTAAAGAATTTCAAACTGGCAATTTTACGCTAAAGTAATTGCAGAAAACCCTACAATAGGCTATGTATGTAGTTTCAACTAAATCGCTTTCATCAGCATAAATGATCACTCAAAGAGTTTGAAAATGATAATTTTGGTTATTTAAAAATTTCCTTCGTATTTCAATGAAACTAAGTGGCAGAGAATTGTATTTTACCCCCTTTCCATTTGTTAAAGACAGAGCACTGTAATTTCCAGGAAATTAAAAATTCTCTTTGATGCACGATGTTTCGTTATTGAAAAGTGGCAGAAAAAAAGCCAAAATGTCCTCTGAAGAAAAATTCCTGATAGGATCAATCAATAGAAATACTATATTCCTCCACAGGAGCCTATAATTTCCTTTTAATATTTAGAAACAATAATTTCAAAGCTTACAGAGATCTGAAAGCTCAGGAAGAAATGCCAGGCTCACTCCTGTATCCCATCCAGACACATCACGCTGCTTCAGGATCCTTATCCACAGAGGGGAAAAGGAGAGCCAGGTGCACCAAACTCATCTTACCCTATAACCTCCAGTAATTCCCTGCCTTAATCATTTGGATTTATACTACTCTTTGAGTTGGGAAAAGGAACAGTGTGAAAATGCTCCTAAAGCCTCAATGTAAATGTTCCTTTAATCCYATTAAAGCCACAAGACAGGCCCAGCTGAAGGAGCAGGAAACTGAGCTGAGGAACTCTCAGTGACCCCATCACCACTGTCTCTCTTGGCACTGACCTGCTGGTCACAAGCTCACCCTGGGCATGGCACAGATGTCCTGACATCAGGTGGGTTCAGGACATCACCGTGGGCACCCCTAGGACACACGGGGTTGTGGTGTGTTCTGCAGCAACACAAAGTTTTGCACTGGTCACTTGCAGAAGGTGAGTGACTAAAACAGCTGATGCAGGAATAGAAGATAGGATTAAATGTTTTTGAATGTCACTTTGTTGCATTACACAGGGCTTTATTTTCCCCAAACATGACACTGAATTCAGCCAARAATGATGCAACTTCATTGCTTTTCTTTAAAAGTCAGAAGAAGGGGGAAAAGTTGAAAGAAAAATACTCAAGGTGACACCACGCTTTAAAAACTGGGAAACCSGTCTGTTAAAATGTGTTGGTGGTAACATTTAGGGTTTGGACTCCCATTAATGGGGCCCCAGGGAAAATATAAACACTCTTTCTGAAATTAAATCTTGAGTTTGCCCACCGCAGTCTTGTTTTCAGCTTCAGCTGCTGGCACGTCAGCCTGCAATTGAGGCCTTGCATCAAATGCCAAGCCAAACATTCAGGAACAAGAATGGTAATGACACCCTATTTTGTTCTAAGGCACATTAAAATATATGTATAAAAAAAAATCACTCATTTGAGATTAATAACTTGAAAGAAACTGATTTTTTGTAACCTCTCCCACTTGCACTTGTYTTCAAGTAATAAACCTTCAGAGGAAAGCTGTGCTTGACTCTTGAAATCAAGCACACTTGCAAAACAGCAACACATATCAAAGTTCTGATAATAACTGCCTAAGGGCATAAGCTTTACCCACAAGAGTTCAAAACTAAATTCCCTGGTTTTAAGACATGATTTTCCAGGTGACTTAACACGAATGGATCAATAAATGGAGGTCACTAACTTGTGACCTAAGTTCCTCAGGTGGGATCCTTCCTATTCACAGGGATATGATACACTAATATCAGAGCTCTGTTACTGGAACACCTACCAGCACCTCTTTAGCTCTTGTATTCCCACATTCTTTTCCTAAACACTGTGGTCAAGGTGAGAGTGTGTTGCTCCAGCCATTAGTTTTTCCCTCCCTCTCTCCCAAATCTCCAGCTTTCTGTAATCTCTCCATGTAGATGGATCTAGAGTAAGGGATGAAATGTAAGATACAGCCCCTGCTCCAGGTAAGGAATTGGGATCTCTTACCCATGAGGGGAATAGTCAGCCCTGCCTATCCTAATCCCAGTTTCTGTGATGTCTCATGAGGCATAGGAACTAGCCCCTATATGGGAAAAATTGCAGTCTGGATCTACATGGGACGTAAGGAGTTTCTTATATAAACACTGCTCTAAGTCATTCAATCCCTGATGTGAATCTGGGCKGAAAATTGATCTGACTCAGAGAGAAGACTGTACCCATGATTCAAAACAGGAATTAACAATAGCTTACCTGCTATAGGTAGGGAGTTTGAAGAAGCTGCCAATTTACCAAGGAGACAGAGAAAAGGGTGCACCAGGAATTCACACAGGACTTGTTCCACCACTAACACACAACGTTAACTTGAAGAATATAAGATATAACATACTGTAGCCTGCTACCCACCCAATAAACTGAGTGAATTCCAAGCTTTATCTTTAAAATCAGCCCCTCAATGTGAATAACAAAGTGAGACCAAGGAGGTGTCAATTCATGGCCTAACCAACAGCACTGTGTAGAAACTGCACTTTYATTTCATTCTTTAATCAGAGGGTGGTGAGACATTGCAGCAAGTTGTCCAGAGAAGCTGTGGATGCTCCATGCCTGGAATTGTTCAAGGCAGGGYTGGATGGTGCCCTGGGTCATCTAGTGGGAGGTTTCCCTGCCCATGGTGRGGGGCTTGGAACCCAATATGATCTTCCAGGTCCCTTCCAAACCAAACCWTTSTGATTCTATGATTCAGGTCTGAAAGCAGCAGATTTGTCTGTTTGTCGTGCCTCCCCTGGAGTAAGRAAATAGAAAGAGGGCAGAGTGCTGGATCCTTATTACTGTTCTAAGCTGGAGCCAAAAATGGTCGCAGCACTTTTTAACCATGCAAGCACATCAGTCCTCAACACAAATCACATCAGCACTCCTGCTGGAACCATAAAGTCAACCATAAATTTCAAAAACCTGAATATTAGATCTAATGACCTGCAGTAATTAGAATACCAGTCTAGATACTGAAGTTAATGTAGTACTATATGGGAACAGTTCTTGTCTGTTCAAGACATTAGCAGGTAATTTAGAAGCCTTTCAAAGCATGTAATTTCACATTCATTCAGAGTACATTTCTGAAAGGCAAGTATAGAAGTTTCTTATTTTATTTCCATTCATCATCATGTCAGTCATGTAACTATCTACTTCATTAGAAATGAAATAATCAAGCAAATWTACTTAAAAGAAAATAAATATTGGATGTGCACAGTTGAAAAAAATAGGCAATATAAGTAAAGCGAAAGCAGCAATTTCTAATCTAAATGAGATTAGCAYCTGAAGGATCTGAGCTCTTGGGTTTAAAGCTACATTAGGATTCACATTTCAAGAGGAGAGTTTGCAGATTTGCAATGGTTACTGCCAGTGGATATATCATAAAAGGAGTTACCATCATGCATGTATGGAAGCACAGAGAGGAAAGCAAAGGTGCAGTCAACAACAGAAGGTCAAGGACTTGTCAGCTACATAGAGATGTTACCCATATAATGGAAGTCTAGAAAGAATCCAATGAAATAATTTCAGGAAAGATAAAATATAGATAACCAGGAGTTGAACTCTGTGTCAATTCTCAGTTGGACAGAAAGCCAAACTGCTTTTCTGTGATTGCTGAGGCTGGGAGTGTCCCAACTTCAGGGACAGAAAGATRAGGCCACCAGCAGCAGTTCAAGGGAACAAACTCTTTATTACAAAATCTGACTCCATTTATATACATTTGTACAAAGGTCAAGAGATTGGCTACACAGGTCGCCACCCCTTTAACCTGGATGGTGGACATCACCATCAATCATCTCTTCTCTCAGAGGAGAGCTATGTAAACATTCTAAAAATACACATCGTTTAGATGAAGCTGCGTGAGAATCTGCAGCACAAAGACAGAAGGCAGAAAATTCAGGGTGACACTTTTCWAGCCACTTTTTAATTCTAAAAACTTTCTTTGATTGCAGTTAGGACAATGAGCGTGAAGATTGGTGCATGGGTGACACGAAAATGGGTCCAGCCTCATGACATTTCCTCAGTGGTAGAAACACTGATTACATATAGAGATTTTTCTACAGTGATAAAGTCACCTTTGAAAGTAGAAAATTAAAAATCAATAGCAAGAAAAAACATGGGGATTTTTCTGCCTGATAAGAGGGGCCAATAAGCCATAGTTATTTCTGATTAAACTGATGTTTGAGGGTGTTTTCTGGTAGTAATATTGTTTTCAAATCCTTTTTTACAATCACAGCCAATTACAGCCACCAGACAGACGTCTTATTCCTTTTCTGCTSTACTGACCTTCCTCATTAGTTTGATCTAATTTTTACTACAAAAAGGGTTATAAATTACAAGGTTTTTATAAAGAATGTATGACTTACATGATAACTACGGCGTTTATGCCAATATTGTAAAGAACTAAAATGTTATTTCAACTGCAGCACTCAATATGTAAAGGGAGAACTTTTAGTCAGGTTTGTTTAAGAAAAACTTAAGAAAATTGACCATTTTCTCTAATGGTTCTGATGGATGAATAATAGAGTAACTATGYAGAGGTGCACATATCTTCTCATAAGGTCAGATTTCAGGAGTGAATTACAGACAATTCCTCACACAATTTTAAAACCCAAAGGAATTTGCAGCAGCCTCTCCTCAAGAACGTGGATAAATCTAATTAAACTTGAGCTTCACACATTCTTTTTCAGTCTTTACCTTAAATAACTAAAWGAAAGGTATTAGTTTTCATCATAAAATCTACTCTTAATATATCGAAGAATGAGGAACTTGCACAGAAAATACTTCACATTTTAAGAAAAAAAAATCTACATAGATAACAGAGGTTATAGCAATTGCAAAACAGATCTCCTTCAACAATCTGTATTGGTAAAGGTGCTTTCAAGATAGATTTATACAGGCTTTGCTGCTAAACTACAAAATCAAACAAAAAATCTCCAAGAACTTCTAACAGTGTATTCATGATAAATCAGATCTGTACGAATATATCAATTATGAAACATAGYACATGCCACTTGAAAACCCCCTGAAATGGGATTTTTTACCATAAGCAACCCCAAAAGTCAGTGTAGCAGTTAGAAACCTACTCAAAAGGTGAAAACAAAGGTTTACTTGTTTCCTTCAGGCAAAATAAACATAAAAGTACACTCCATAAATATAGTATGTTATTAAAAATAACCCTGAAAAACAAGGATAACCATGGGGAAAATCAGCAATTTTAATCTGATTTACTGTCAGATTATCTCAGATATGTCCTGCTGTCTTGGATATAACTTAATCACTATTTTTCTTCCCTTAAAAAGCATTGTGACTACACTGCATCTGTACACAGAGTGAAATGCACAACTGCCCCTTCAAGTGGTAAATTCCTCTTGTACTGCACAATAATCTCACTGCAAGTGGGAAAAGGTATGACTTGCTCTTGCCTGGAATAAGCCAACCTTCTATAAAGGTGTTTTATCAGGGTAAAACAGAATTTTTCGAATATTCCAAGTCTTTTTTGAAAAAGAACAAAAAATAACTTTGGTCCTTCTGGTTACATGGCAAAGAGCCAAGCTGCYTGTCCTGGCACATCCCAAACATCCCTGGGCTCAGCCTGGAACTCTGTTTTCCAAAAGCACTTGTATTATTACCAAACTACAGGGGCAATTCCTCTTTGCAAAATCAGAAAAGAAACTTGTTGGGGTTTTTTTGGGTTTTTTTTGTTTTTTTTTTTTTTTTTTTTTTTTTTTTTTTTTCTCTCCTGTGAGACAGACATGGCTTATACGAGATTCTTCAATATAAATACTGTGGCTGAAACAGACCCTCAGTTTCTGTAATATCAGAAAAAGTTGTCTACTAAATACACAACCCCCAAACGTATCTCTTTGGCTATTCTCAACTCTGCAGCATTTTGGTAAGAATTAGTCAGAGAAATGTTTAGTTCTGTTTTCTTCTAAAGGTTATGAGGCACAGCTGCACAAGTCATATGGGAGCCCACAGTAGTTACAGTGAGTTTTGTTCTAATGGTGACATCTCTGCTCTCAGAATCCGACCCTTAAATCAGGATGGGAGTGCATTTATGACAAGTGTCTGACCTTCAGGGAAACAGGGGCTGCATTAAAAGCCAATCTGTCATAACAGTGATTACTCAAGCCCTAACATGTAGTTTTTCCCTGACAGGCCAAAATATGCCCTTTAAAGCAAACGAGAACCGTGTAAAATCAGCAGACAAAAGGTGACTGATTAATACCCTCAGCTTTGCTGTCAGAAAACAAGCAGTAGATTTTCCTGAGGGGAGATGAATGTCAATGTAAACAGGAAAAATTAAATTTTGCTTGTTGGCTCGCTACTCACCTCATGAAGTGAATCTTTGTAATTCAGAAAAGTTTTTTAAATAACCTATTCAGCACAAGATTTTATTTGGTAGAAAGCTTTTCCTCTTGTGACTTACTCTTTCCTTTGTATACCAACTTCAAGAATTAATTTTTATCTCTGTACAGTTAATGGTCACAAAAATTAAAAGGTAAATAAATAGCAGGCACAATAGTACTAGATTACTGGCTTTTTGTCTGCTATAAATACATAATAAAAAACCACAGTGAAGTAATATTTATAAGCACTCAATTGGAATGAATAGTCAGCAAATTACTGAACTATGACATTTACAAACAAGCTTGCCTGTAGCACAGGCAAAATACCCGAATATTATAACAGAATGCTTTTGTAAACCTCTGTTCTACAAGATTTCCTAACATTTGTGTGATTTTAGAACTAACAAGGCTTCGTTTTTAACAAAAGGTTTTGTTGAAAGTTTGTAACATTTGCAGATTACGTTCAAGAACCAAAACCCTGTCCAAGTATGAAAAAATAAGAAGCAGAGCAAAGAATTTCCTGACCTTTCTAACAACAAATGATTGGATACAGATCTTTGTCTGAAGTACAGTAGTGATCAATCAATTGCCTTGATCATCAGAATTTTTATGAGACACCTGGAAATATAAAACTCYACCAGAATTCTCTGAGTGACATTCTGGTCTGTATAGATGTCCCGTGACAAGCAGACATACTTGCTTAAGTCAGTATTACACAGCTTTCATTATTTTAATTCAGTTATTAAAAAACTATTTTTATAAAGTTTRGTTGGTTCTTTTACTTCCTATCTGCAAATTAATTTTAAAAAATCATCCCAGCCAGTCATATAAAATGTAAATATATTTCAGTTATTGTCTTCATAGAACAGCAGGAGCTACACTTAACTGCACAATATCTGTGAGTCCATATTATGAATGCAAAGAAAAGGCCAACACACAGACTCAAAATAAGATTGAGATGCAAGGAGATTAATATATTGCAATAGTGATATTATTTTATTCAGACACTGCTTATCTGCTATTTTACTATTTGTTTTCAAGCTTATTTTCAGTTCAGAAATGAAGGATTACTCCTTTAAATCAGCTGTCTTGGCTTCTCTCAGCCCAGTGGATTCTGAAAATCCACCTCACTACCTTAAAGCAATTCTTGTCTTTCACTCTTCAGCTTCACGGACCATCAGGTTCAGGCAGCMCCTCCTTTTCTTCTCATCTTGGACCAGTGAGAGGAGACAAAGTGCAAGCAAAGGAWGAGGGAAAAGCTGTGATCTGGAGCCCACTTTACACAGGGAATTATCACACTTCTCCTTTGCTCACACTATCTGGAATGTTTGCAGCACACCTCCAAAATTTCGGTCGACCTCAGAACTGCAACGCCTTCAGGAGCAAACAACAGTCGTGGAAGTTCCTTGGAACTCTTACCAACCACACTTTGGGAAAAAAGCTTTGTTTATATCCACTCAATTCAGCATCAGCCAACTGAAGCAAACTGTTCAGTAAATGGGCCAAAGTGAAGTCCATAAAAAGTGGAGCAGGGATAGGCCCAGCCTGTCTTTATGCTCCTAACAGAGCAGCGTGTACCCGTTCATCAGATTTTAACCAAAAATGTTACAAAAGCAGTGCAGCTGTACAGGTCAGTGGACGGGACTGCTCTGCCTCTGTCTTGAAGCTCAGGGACCAGGGTTTGGGAGCTCCTAAACCAGAGTTTACAGGACATTGGGATCTCCTCCTTGTTCTGATCCCTGGGTAACAAACACAAACATGGATTTCTACACCTACACGTGAGAGCCTACGTACAGACACGTACTTATATTCTGCCACATCAGCAAGATGTTTGAGCAAAATAAAACTATTAACCCTTAAAAAACCCTAGAGCTGTTCTACCTCATAAAGGGAATACCTTCACAAAAGCACTCAGTATAAAAACAAACACTAGAATTTTGAAACAAWTAATGGAAAAAGCTGGCAAACGCTTCCCGGCACTCACTAACACAGGCACATCCTCAGGGGCTGGAAGGTGTCAATTAGTGCATCTTGGGGTAATTAATGTGCTGGGGCTCCTCACAGAGCTGGATGCTTCCAGAGCACTCAGGTGATCAGAAACCACAATGCAGAGCCAGAGGTTATAGGATGGTGAACATCAGAAAAATAGGTGAATCTTGAGCTTACATCAGAACAGATGGACTTGGGATACTCAAGGCCAAGTGCTTCCTTACTCTTTAGTTAATKCCAACCAAACTGAAAGATTTTACTTCCCTCTACACCTGTGTCTCAGGTAGAGCTCTATGGCACATTGCACATGCATTGAATCCAAACCAAAAATAACATTTATTTGTATGACAGAAGGGAAAGCAGTGGCTTTCTATCTGTGTGCTACCCTTCACCTCTGTCCCCTCATTTCCCACCCCACCAGCAACAAGGTGAAGCATTCTTTTCCYTTCCTGATGTTTCCTGCAAATACAGGCAAAGCAAGACCACACAGGCAAATATACCTTCAATTAACAAAGATAACTTTCTGGACATAATGTGGATGGACCTTTGCTGGGGAAAACAATTCGGGTCAACAGTCGAAGCACGTGTATTTGAATTTGATATAGATGGATTTTTCAAGCTGTTACAAACATTTAAATAAATCTCTGGGAGTTTGGTAGCTATGGAAGATGTCTTTGAACAGATAGGACAGCCTGACTCTAGTTCAGTTTTGATGCCTGCTTTGGAATGCTGGTGGTTATGAAATAATCATGACATAACAGAGAGTTAAATTCCTAATTGAAATTTCCTTCACATGTTAGATATCCACATTTTTAAGGTGTTAGCTGTGGCAACATTAAAAATCCCCCTTTTTTCTAGTATAAAAATTTTCATTTAATATAGAACAGAGAAAATAAAACTAAGAGTGCAGCATATAATTAGAACTGCTGCCAATATAGTGCTATGTATCTGTAAAAACCTGGGATCATATGGCACAATTACAATGAATGCCACATCTTCATTTATTGTATGAAAATACCTGTTTTCATCACAGTTTCTTTGGGTTTTGTTTGGTTTTTTTTTTTGTTTTGTTTTGGTTTTTTTTTTTTTTAGCTTTAGTGGTCTTTTTTTGGAAGGTGGAAAGACATGCCAACAAATTCTCTCCCAGCTTTGGTGACTTTTTTGGCTTCAATGCAGACAGTTGCACTTATTCTTGTCAGCATTTTAGCATGATGGTATTTTTACTTTTTGTTAAGCAACTTTCTGTTAATTCAAACAATCCTCTGCTAACCAAGTACAAACACTGCTGTGCCCATGGTTTGAAGGGTTCTACAAAGAGATTTTCAAAACAATGATGACACAGAGTGTCCACTGCCTTTGCAAATTTGTACCTGGGATGCCCCTGTCACTCAAAAACAAAAAAACCCAACCCTCTCCAAATCCTAGACAAGGCATTTTCCCTGAGTTCTTTCTAGGAATTCCTTGCACAAGCTGCTACTTTTTAGCACAGTCCATAAAGTATATTTATTACTCTTACAGGTGTATGAGCTTCGACCATTTCCTCTGCCTCTTATGTAATCACATAAAAGCTATTATGCTACATGAGTTGGAGTTTAACCACTCTTTCACTTCCCACTTGAATACAGGCAGTCTTTGTAAATCTTATGCCAGAAAAATCTACTTCTCCTTATGTATGATTTTTTTTTTAAATTAATGGATATGTGTCAACTGATCAAAAAGAGAAAAAGGTTGTTTGGAATACTTGAATATGCTCTGTGAAATGAAAGGAATTTGTGCTCCTACTGGATAAACCAAAGAAGATTTTGTTTCTTTGAAGGTGATATTTTCATTTATATTTGCATTGGAGGCCCTATTTATTTATGACACTTTTATTTATGACACTTATGATAAGTTACAGTGAGTTATTTTAATAGTAGACCTTCCCCACAGCTTATCCTTCATAAACAACTGACTTCAGATACGCTCAAACATCCTTATGGATCATGTTTTGCACTGGATTCTGTTTACAGTGTCTGTCCAAATCAAACAAATCCTGCTAAAAGGAAATGTCTCCACACAGAGCATAATGGAAGGAGCTCACCCAACTGCAATCTTAGCAGCAGAGTGAAACTTCTGAAGGTAAATCCTATTTCCCATACTATTATTTAACCCCTAAAAGCAGGGAATATAGAAGCAGAGGCCAAACTCATTATTTCTCCCTCCTTCTCAGGACAACATCCACCCTTAGATTCAAGCTGAGTGATTTTGTTTATTGAGAATACTGAAATTTGATCTCAGGCTGCTACTGCCATATGAAAGAGGTTTTTAAAAATTATTTTCTGCTTATGTTTTTATAAAGAGCTTCAAAGGGGAGAAGTGTGTTATTTTTTTCTCCTCCTACCAAAAGCAAATCAAAGTCCCTTGAGCTACATTTTACTGTTTATACACAAGCATGAAACTGCCAGGATATAGCATTAATAGAACAACTGAAAACAACTTTCAGAACATTGCAACATTTCATTTTCACTGACTATAAATCAGGCTTACTAGAATAGCAGTACTTTTTCAGGTTCTCAGATAATGTGGCTTGAGAGGAAAAAATTAATGGCCTTTGTGTGCTTACAAACTGCACAATAAAGCTCATTTGTGAACATAAAATAGCACCTGTTATTTATACTGAAATGTTTCCTATGATTTGAGCTCAGATCACAGTTTAAATCTGACAGACTGTGTTTATGCCCCACTTTTATGTTACTTTATGTAAGAAGAAATTAACTGAACTGTTTAACTGAACTATTAATGTCTGCTTTTCAGCTTGGGATGGACTTAAAAGCCTACAAATATAGATGAGGAAATGTATCTTAATAGCAAATTGTTTGAAAAAACAAGTGAAAGATTTGAATTCACGAAAAATTAATGTTTTCCTGTGCCTTTCAAGAGAGATTTGAGGTTTGGCAAACTTTACCAGCTTCTCACTTCATGATGAAACCCATTATCCACTGGTAACTCACCCTCTTCTGTTCTTTAATATATTCCATCAGTTCCTCTCTGGTCCTTTTTACTGCTTCTTCAATTGCCTTTTCACTTCGTTTCTGCTCCTCCATCAATGCTTCCTTGACAATTTCCTTTCCAAAAGAAAAGCATGTAAATGTAAATGAAAAAAAAAAAAGTCACAAACGTGATAAAAGGTCATCATGTTTCCTCCTGCTAAATTTTTACCACCTTTATGCTGTTTCCCCATTAATAGTTATCCTAAATGTACTCAGCATCTTTATAAAAATCGATACATTCAGTACTAAATTGTAAATAAGAGAGGAAAAAAGGAGAGAAATAATAACTTTTAAAGAAGAGCTTCACAATGTCCAGTCTGAACCTTCCCTGATGTCATTCCCACGCCTCCAAAGTCGGTTTCTAAACTGTGATACAGATTATCAAAGCTTTTTGTAAACTTACATAAAACCTTGTCAAAATCATTAATTTGCTTCCAAACTTTAGGAATTGCCAGGGACATTCCATACACAGCACTGAAAAAGCAGGAAAAGCTACTCACCCACCCACCCCCCTAAATTAGCATTACCCCATATCAAATGCATTACAGTAGAGAAATCCAGGAACCACTTCTTAAAACATCTCTGTCACCTGCTGTATTTGGTTAAGGAAATAAATTGCTGGACTAAAGTCATTGTCCCAAAACTGAAGTCCCAGCTTCCCAAAGCCTAATCTTTATGGAATAGGTAATGACATTAATCCAAATGTTCTGTTTCCAAGACTCAGGAGAACCAAATGACAAGCTTCAAATTCCTATAAATCCTGAAAAGGTAATATATTCAGAAAGCAAAAAAAAAACCCAAAAAAAAACCCCCCCAAAAAAAAAAACCCAAAAAAACCCACCCAGTAAAATTAATCACATGATCTTAAATGATTTGTCAGTGAGATCAAGAGGAAGATGGAGAGCGCCTCAGAAATCAGGCAACTCCTATTTGTTCTAGACATTCCAAATTGGAAGAAACAGAAACACCAGTGGTGCACCTGAAGAATTAAGCAGGAAATAATGGAAAAAAACCTCAGTGGTTCAAACAGGAACACAACAGGACTTGTAGTGTATTTATTCACGTACATGATTTATGTGGTTCTTTTTAAAAATCAAAACTTTTTAGAAAATCAAAGGTAAATATAAATGGATTCCTTATTCCTCTTCACTGGTTAGACATAACACTGCATTACCCACAGATTTATTTACAGGTTTGCTTGACTGCAGAGCAATACAGACATTTTATGATACGTATTTACAACTTGGATTTGGGGGAGTGGGGAAGGTTGGCCGAAGGACAGGTGGAGTTCTAAGGTTTTGGAAGTAGAAAATATTTATGAAGTTGCATAATTCACCTGTATATTCAAGAGTGGCATTTTACAATATGCTATTAGTGTACAAAATGAATAATCCACCGAATTGGATCAAACTCTTTTTTTTTAAAGAAGTCCCTTCAGTAGAAGTTATTCAACTGAGAAAGAAAGCTCCATTTCTTACCTTTAGTTGTTTGCTCTATTTCAGCCAAAACTGAATAGTTTCTGCAAAACTACACTTTTGCTATTTTTATAGCAGAAAAAGTCTAAAGTCCCAAATTTCAAATGTGTAACTATGTAGTCCCCACTGTTCTGGAACGCAGTACACATGAAAAGCATAGTTGTGAAAAGTGATTATGATTTCTTTCTATTTTAATTAAGTTTACCAAAGAAAAATCCTGAAAACGGTCTCTTTCACTACAGAACTCTGGCAAGACTAACAGAAAAAGTAGCAGAAAATTACATATTACAGAAATATGCTGTACTTATAATTATACTCTCATGCCAGTTCAATTTGTCAAAAGGTCCCAAAACACTCTCTTGTGTTAGAATGGAAAAAAATCCCATAATCTATCCCATTAAACTCTTCAAAGCAAATTACAGAACTGATAAACTGTATATCTTATTATGCAGAAAATTTTACACCCATAAAATACTTACAATCAATTAAAGTATGTTAAATATCCTTGATAGGATACTTGAAACACTACACAGTCCAAATAAGTATTTGGACTATAAAGTCCAGATAAAAACACAATTAAATTCTCCAAGTCTATTAATAAAATGCAAGAAAACAGAAACCACTAGCAATACCCTTACAGAACACTACTTTATTACACTGACATTAAAACAGAAAAAGTAAAATTGGAAAGAATTCTTTTTAATTTCTATTGGTGTTGGCAAAAGTCCCCAGGGATGTGGTTAAATCACCACCCCTGGAGGTATTTAAAAAATGCGAAGTTGTGGCACTTGGGGACATGGGTTAGTTAGTGGTGGCTTTGGCAGTGTGAGGTTAACAGAGGGACTCAATGATCTTAAAGGTCTTTTCCAACCTAAGTGATTCTATGATTCATCTACCACGTTCTAGTTAACCAAATCAGGTGCTGATGTATCTTCCCAATCTATAAACTGTTCTCTGTTTCAGACACTGATCACCTCCTGCTACCACCTGAAAATCATCTCAACAGTTCATGTCACCAGACAGATCCTGGAGCCACCAGACTGGACAATCTCATGTGACTGCACAAAAAGGCTCCTGCTTTAGTGGGCTCAATCCCAACGTTTGGATTTACCAGACTGCTGGCTGTTGTCCACAACACTCTCGATTTGTTGGGGTTTTTCTGTGATTATTCACCGACCAAACCCTAGGATGAATCATATGGATCTGTTTTTTTGAGATCTGAGTATCTGCTTCTCATCTGAGTTGAAATGTTACCCTCCTCACTGGATTCAGGAGAAATGAGACAGTTCCATAAAACACAGAGATTTCTTCACAGGTTATGTTTTAGAAATCAGGCCCTACTGTAGCCCTGGTTCATGCCTGAGATGTTTTGGTTTTCTCAAATTCTTTTCCCAGAGAATTTTCTGTAAACAGGAGAAGTGTTTTTGTAACTTTACTATGTTTGCATTCTTTTCTTTAGGAGGGACTTCTTGATGTCCCTCTGGTCGGACCAATGTGAGTGAAGAGGTTTGTCTTTGTTCCACCAATCAAACTGGTCTGTGTAAAATAGTATAAAAGGGAGACACATCCCAAAAAGAAAAGAGTCATTTTCAGCCTTCTGAAGTCAAAGTCATGTGTTGTTGTAGGGTACAACAGCATCACCCTACAACCTCTGACAAGGCTCCTGAACTGGCTGACTTGGTTTGCACTGTCCCATACCTGCCGTTCAAAATCGGCAAACACAGAGTCCTGTGAAACAATGGCACTCAAGACTAAGAAAAGACAACCTTGTTGTGATATCAATAAATGGAGAGAAAACTCTTTTATCCCCTTCATTCAGTTCTCAGAAGTCTTCAAAGAGCAAACACTGCACAATAGCTCCTTAGTCAACTCAGTCATATACTTTTGATCTTAATGATATTAGTTTTTCCTTCTGTGACCAGAACCCTCACTTCTTTTATGTGACCTGTCCCTAAGTGCTCTCCTCCAAGTACCAAGTCACTGTCTGTCTTTGCTCTGATTCTGTCATTGGAGTAAATTATCAACTAATACAAAGGTATTTAAATTCAGATATTACCTATTGCTGTTGAACAAAGCATTAGCTGCAGGTACATTCTCTCAGCATGTGTTTACTTTTCCTTCACCTCTTTGCTCCTTCCTCTTATGCTATATCTACCTTCAGATTCTATCCTAACTTAGATTTTGGTTGCAAAGCTAAAAATTGGCCTTTATTTCATCCTTAGCTACAAAGGGTAGAGCGTTATTAGTATTATTTTAATAGACTCCAGAAAATGGAAAAACCCTGTAAGAAGCTAAGGAAGAGCACTCCACAAAATGGCACCTGAGGTGCAATTCTTTTCCCTCCTCCCTTTATGATTTTTTTACATATTTGATCAATGGCTGGAGTACCAAATTATAGTCACAATGCTGGCTTCTTTACATGACTCTCTCTACATGTGCTTGACATGACACCAATTAGAAGATTAAGGATACCTAATCAAAAATAAAATACAGTTATTCAAATACTCAATTGACAAATCACCGTCAACCATGTATTAGAAATGACAACCACACAATCAGAACATATAAATCTGTAGGAAGACAGGAAAAAAAAGCAGTGTATTCGATACACCAGAGAACTCCAGACAGTATTTAAAGAATAAAACAAGCCATATGTTGCTTTGCAATTTCATAGGAAAATTCTTTTGTTTCCACACAAGGATCAGGTGGCAGCACTAAACTTTATCTAGGAAATGCAACCACAGACTGCAATGTTAGTGTTTTTTCAGAAAATAGTAACCCTTAAATTATAATGTCTGTGGTTATAAACTACTACAATCTGCTTCTGAAGTCAGACATGGTTAAAGTCTGTACGCAGTGAACCATGCCTTTTCCAGACTTTGCAAGCATATTAAAAATAAACTCATCTAATGGCAGGGATCTCTTTCCACTCGGTGCTACTGAGTTGTGTCCTTCCTCACACATTCAAGATTACACAACATTTTCTTTTAATGTGTCTCTACAAACATTGGCCACACCAATGTTTCTGCAAGACAGTGGAAAAACAAGAAGAAAGCGAAACTGAAAATAATGGTTTGCTACCTTATTGAGAGAAATGTAAGCACACACTCCCACTGAAAGCTGAACAATAGAGAAATAGGAGAAGAGGTCCTTGGAAGAGCAAGTTCTTCTCCAGCACATTGTGTGATACCATAATATCAACAGACTATTTAGGTAGGAATTGGGATATAGAGGAAAAAACCCCAAAAACTTCTTCTATGAGTCCACAAAATACTGAACATAAAGAGCAATGCTACAACAGTCCAAGACTGTTACTGAAAAATCATTTTTTCTTCCAAAGATTAGCATTGACCCACCCAATAAAAATCCTACGGAGTGGTAAAAACTTATTTCTGAAATTACATTTAAAAATATGCCACTTTGCTAAGTACTTCAGAAACAGAATGAAGGGAGTATTTCAAACTCTGACTCTTCCACAGGACTCTGCAACCCTTGTAAAAGATGAAAAAAAGAACAAGTGGGCAAAGAGAGACTGATAAACATAATAGTTTGTATTCCCTTAACTTCCAATGCCCTCAAAGCTCTGTATATTACAGACACAAAGAGCTTTGAGGATAAATAAATTAATTTTTAAGGAAAGAAAATTAATACTGTGCTGTGTTAAAATCTTCCCTAGTAAAAAAAACCTCATAGAAGAAGGGCAGGCAGTGCCAATATAGGTAAAAGTTGATCTTCTGGTAACAAATACTATAAATAGAGTGATTAATGATGAAAAAGAGACAACAACAAACCCTGAAAGAGAAGCAGAAAGCATTTTATAGACTATTTAACAGCGAAAGAGTGTCGCAGTAAAGGGCTGGAAAGTTGCAACAGTAATTATGGCAATTTTTTCAAAGGAGAGAAAAAATGCATTAATAAAAAGAAAGGAAAAATGGGAGCTTGTATGAAGATTGTACCTTCTTTTTAGATATGGCATTTTATCTCCTGCAGATTTGATGCCAAATGCATGCTGTAAACAAAAAACTATATTTACAATTAGATCTGAAAGAAAACCATGATACAGTCCAGAGCAAAAAGCAACAGGGTTAGTCTTGAGGGTGCAGAAAGTATTTGGGAAGTGGGAAAGGAAAAAAAGAAAGACTAAGAAACCTTTGAGTGATAGTGGTACATTTATAAAGAGATATCACAGAGATTTATCAGGGTTTTCATTGCATACAGAAAGAGCTCACAAAGGGGCCATGGAGGAAAAAGTGAGTTTGGCTTCCAAATTTGGTATGAACCAAGAGGCAATCTTGCACAGAATAAATTTATTGGACAATGAAAAGACAAGACAAATGTATAATCCCCATATATTTCCTCTTTTCCCCCTACGCTGCCCACCAAAAAATTCCTTCAATACCTACTCGTTTGATGCATGAGAAAAAGTGAAGTGGTATTTTGCAGATTATAGGGCTAAGAAAAGGCCAGTTAATAGCTAATAAATCTGACTGAAAGCTAGAGAGGGAAATAACTTTTTAGAAAACCTTTTTTCCTTCTTACTCCATCCAACCTTTTCAAATGCAGGGCAGTGGGGAAAAATATTTCGACAAACAGTATTTTTGAACAAAAGTTTAACAGCTAATTTTAGGACTTGTAGAAAAGAAAGAAAAGCCAGTTCCTTAGGAATAAAGGTAACAACTTCATGTTTTAATTTACAAAACTTTTATTCCCTTACACATAACTGAGAGTGGAAATCCTTGAGAATTTCAATACCAAATTCATTCAGGCTTGCCAAACTACCAACAGAAGCACTCCCTCAAGTAGATGACAACCAAAAAAGTCTTGAAAATGTAGCAGATAAGAAGCCATTCACTTTTTAGGAATTTCCACCAGGTGTCCTAGACATTTCCCTTTTACCTTCCAAGCAATGGCATATGCTGATATTCATAAATCCATGGAAATTCATAAAACATCATTTAAATAATAAGTTCTTTTTCATGTATCTAGATGTTTGCCAGTAAAATTGTATTAAGGCTTTCTAAGACCATAGACCACAAATTTATTGTTCTGCAAAGAACGCCACCACATCAACCCTCAGAAATGTGAATATATTCAACTGTCTTTAGTTCTTAAAGGTTTACTCAGCAAAGACCACTGGAAAGTTCCTTTTTCTTCTTTTTTTTATCTGCATTTTAGTTAACTTTTCTTGCAAAAATATGTTTTCTTTGTATATCTCAGTATCTCTCAGTTGTGGCTTGGCTGAACGAGACACAAGAGCCTCAGTTTTCCTGAAATACTTTCCCGTTGGTAAGATAATTTTGCTTTAGTGCTTTTCCTCATGTCCAAGAGGAAGCAGAGTTTATGTTAGTTCTTTTAATAAATTAAAGGCTCTTCTTCTTCTTCTTTTTTTCTTTCCTAAATATTTGCAGCCTTCAGAACACTTGGGTCTCTAATGGATCTGCTGTGTGGATTATGACAGAGATGAACTCAGGCTCTTTTTCCCTGGTGAATTAGACTAAACTACACCAGATTATATACAGTATTTTAAATCTAAGCCTTCAGGAAATGACAAAGGTGATTCTTTGCTTCAAATGCCTTAGCAGAATTACTTATTTCAAGCTATGAGATGGACTTAAATTTCCAGGGCTCACCCTGCAGCTGCCAGCTTTCATTTTACTTTTAATGAATTTATTTTAAAACAAAAAGAGTGGTGCATAAATCCTCTTTGGTTTCTTTTGCTAATTCTCTCCCACACCACCATGGATTTCACCTTCTTTATTTAGTTGAGTATTCACCTCCATAAAATGATAACAACACAGAGCTCTGTGCCTTATAACAATGGGAGCGACTCTGCATTCCCCACTAATTATGAATTTAAACCAGCAGCCTTTTATTCAGAATTGTATGGATATCATCGTCCTATATCCCCAAAGAATTTTTGGACTTCAGGGTTTTTTTAATGAATAAAAAATAAACATGAACAAGGATAGAGAGAATTGTCCATTGTTTTTTCAGTTTAGAGTTGTACCCCAGGAGCTCTGCTGCAATTTTGAATTCTGGGGTAAAAAGCTTCTGCCTCAGCCACACCACGTGTTATACTTTCTCCTTATCTAGAGGATATCGATTTTATATTTAAATAGGTGTTCTAGGAAAAAAAAAAAATCTAGTGGAGGAATTTCACCAGGTATTCCTCTCAACACTGACAAATACCAGACATTAACTCTCCTCACAGGGACGATGCCACTGTAAAAAACACCAGACAACGTATGAAAAACACAGAAGAAAATTCTGGAGACGTGCCAAGCTACATCTCGTCTGCTGAGCAGATGAGTTTCTAATCTATGATGACTTTCCAACGTGTTGTAAATGGATCACGAGGTTCCTGTGCAAATGAACATTATCTTTAATCAAAAGACTACTTGTTTTTTTTTTCAAGGAAAGCTTGTTCCTCCTGATTTAAATTGCAAGCCTGCTCTCCTCCCAAACTGAGAATGCTCTTCTAAATTAAAAAAAAAAACCAACAAAAAACCCCAACAACCAACAAACCCACAAAAAAAGCTTATAAAAGCATGAAGCACCTGAATAACAGTTATAAAACACAGTTATAAAATATGAAGGTGCTGCCAGTCTCAACCAAAATGGAAGTCATCTGGACTTTTACTACTTCACAGCCTCGAGAGAGTGCTCTAAAAAACCATTTTTCCATTTCTCTGCTGATGTCAAATATCTTACTTATCCCTTCAGAGTTATAAGGCTTCAAAAGATAATACCTTTATTTTAAGTACAAATACTATATCTCTAAGTAAAGACCCCAAGTCACTGGAACAGTCAAAGCTTTCATGAAAAGCTTTCATTAAAAAGAATAACAAAATAATATTCATCTTACTGTAATCCTTTAATTTCTTAAAGAAAAAACAAGGGAGTATGTCAAGGTTGCTCCATCAAATTGAAATATTAACTCAGTATGTCTTAGTTCCTACTTGCACTGTAAGTTTACCTTTCCTCTGCTGTTTCATATTTGGTAACAAAATACTTGATATTAAATATGATTTATTTATCAAACTGTCTCTAAGTTTCCTGATTTTTCTCTGGAAATGTGAAAACAGTATAATAAATCTTAAAAAGAAGTAGTATTTCCTTATCTGCAGACTTCACAACAATTTGACTGAGGACAAAATTTTTTTTTTTAGGACAAAGTTTTGCCAAGCATGAATATCTGTCAAGTAGAAGGCATCTGCATAAACCTCCCAGATTTGCATCCCCTGTGGGTCTCCTTCCTGGCCACTCTGCAACACCACCACTACCAAAAAAGTCTAAAGCAATACCTGTACCATCCCTGCAAAGGAAACACTCACCTTTTCTTCTTTTAAACAAATTATTTATTATTTTCCATTCGCTTTCTCATATATAACCATATAGTTTCTGGTGCATGTGTTTAAAAAGTGGTGGGAAAAACCAACGTATTTTATTTTAATAAAGAAATTTAATGGATGGAAAATTACTCTTTTAAACCAACAAATCAAAACTCCTAATCAAAACTCCTGTTTCTCTGCTCCAGCAGGTAAAGGAGAAACAAACAAATTCATTCCACTGTGACATGGAAAATATTTTCCCCTCATTTTCACAATTTAAATGTTTTACAGATACACAGTGGTGCTACAGTTTTTAAAATACACCTTTTATCAACTCCTGCACCATGCAGATGAAAATGCCTTTTTCTCTACGGGTTTGCATCTCGAAGAAAATAATAAAATTTTCAATGTTTTTTGAGTTTTTTCATTAATTATTCCTAGAGTTATTTGTGGGCACTTTGACTGTAAGCCATTCTGCCTCACCTATTTGCAGAAGACTGGACTGACCCTTTGTGATCTTCCCATTTTGCAGACTCACCACATCAGTGAAAGAAAACTCCTTCTCTTTAATACCATTCTTAATTTCTTTTTTAGTTCAAATCAATAAAGCAAATCTCTTTGAAATAATTGACAGCAAAATAAAAATTTTATTCTAGGATTTTTTTTTTTTACATTTCATTGTCTAAAATGTTAGACTTTGTGTTTGCATTTTGGCTGTTACAGAGCCAACTTAATATATTGCCTAAACAACAAATGGAAGAGAGTCAGGAGTGAAGTTACAGCTTTTGTAAGACAAATCCTACAGAAAACAAAACATAAATAAGAAAGAACTCTGTGTGGAAGGCTATAGGCAGAAAAAAAATAATGCCCACACACTAAGTGCCTTGTAGGCCCAAGTGTTTTTCATCGTTAAACTAAAGTTGTATCTGACATATATACCACATATAAGTTATCACTTGGCACATCAGCTCTGCAGGACTTCTTTTGTTAATAGAAGATTTTAATACTTGGTGTATGCTTATATTTGTAATGGCCTAAAGGAGATATGCAAGTTCTTGGCATAGGAAGAAGGGAAAATTTCTCCAAGAAAACAATTTCTCCATGGAAGTCCATCTTCCTCAGGGAATTTGTACTCATTTATTAAAGAACAAAGAGTGCAACTTCATATATATCACAGACATATGGGATAGAATTTTGGAAATCTCAAGAAAAAATCTGCACTTTTCCTGAATTAAAAATAGATTAGGTATTTGAAAAATGAACCTGACAAGAAGGTGAAATAACCATGTTATCATCAAGTAAGAGAAATTATTCCTGTTACAATAAGAGTTGTCAGAGCTGTTTGGTATTAAAAGAAATGGAATTAACTAATGACACTACTAAAAGACTACATAAAGTGAACGATATTTACAGCAGAATAAATCACAAGAGCCTTCAACATCTCAGTGCTGCTCACCATCACAACAAGTACGTCACCAGGTACTTCCACACTCGGAACTACTTGATCTAAAAGAAGCTTGAGAGGAAAAACCTGTCCCTTGGAGAGGCCTGAATTGCTTTCTCAGGGAAATGCTGACATTGGCAGTGTATTTAGGACTTTATCAAAGAATATATCCATCAATATTAAACTACTTCTAACATCATCCTGTCTTGTGACAACTTCAAAGGCAACTTCAGCCATGAGAGTCTGCAGTACCCTGCAGAGGGAAGGCAAACCTGCCCCAAGTCATTACCCCAGCTCAGTCCACATCTCTCCCACACCCAGGGCCCCCCAAATCCACAAATACAGAACCCTGGCTGAATTCCAGCACCCAGCCATGGGACTCTTTCACCAAAAATCTTCAGGATCCATCAAAACCCTTCTCAAACTTTGCTACCATCGTCCTCCTCCTAGTAACCTCTTCATGTTCCATAAGCTATAAAATTGCTGTCTTTTCTCCAGTAAACAAACACTTTATCATTCTCCCTTCCAGGAACAGATTCTCTACTCCACTGGTACCAGTTCTCATGCTGGACAGTCTGAATGATTTGTATCTAACTAAAACCCAAGCAATTGTTCTCAGCTTGAATTCAGCTTTGAACTCAGCTGTTACTCCTTCTGCTCTGAAGAAGAGTTTGACTGCCTGAAGGCTCATTGAAAGTCTTGGAAATGGACATTTCATCATTTAATACTTTACATTTAAAAGAAGTAAAGAAGATATAAAAAAACGAAGTAATTCTATTTACATTAGGAATTTAGGCAATACAAAGTATTATAATGGCATAGCATCAAAAAAATTTTTGGTAGCTGATTAGGTATAAGAGGTTATTAATTCTGTTTAACGCTGGAAAGGGAAATGGTGTCTGTTTCCAAAAAGTACTTTTATTTTACTTCAAATTCTTAAGGTTTTTTTTTTTCTTATGCAGCACATAAAAAAAATACAGCAATATCAAACTCCAACACACCAATGAAATATATACTCCTTAAATTTCTGAAGACTATAACATTTGAATATGTCACCAAGAAATCACAGGCTGTTCCTCCAAATATTTCCAGCATCACAGACCACAAAATTCAACTTTAGGAAGAGTAAATTAATTGCTATTATAACACATTTAATCTCAAATTTGTAGAAATGCTAAAAGCACTGTTGGCAATGTCCCCCTCGATTTGTGTTAAGTGACATACAATTATTGTTACAGAAGCACCTTTCCAATGATTAACTCTAGAAACATTTCTGGTTCATTACTGGCTTAAGTTTCCAGCTTTTATGAGCCCCTCTTTGTTTTGTACCTGTTCTCTAAGGAACAAATGTAACATCTTTAGTCTTCCACGGGGATGGAAGTCATCAAAACTGTTTACAGCCACCCTCTGAGCTGCTTGTCCTGGGCTCCTTTTGAAGTCAGAGGACAAAACCAGGCATGATTTGTATAATTTTAATATATGTAGCTGTAGAGGTCACAGGAGTTTGGTTCTGTATGTGCCAGCCTCTCTCCATGCACATCTAGGTGAAAATAAACTGCTTGCTGTGCATTGCAAATATCAACTGAGCCACAGACGCCACAGGAAAATCCACCACAACAACAGAACACGTTCAAAAGTGAAAACAAAAATAAACAAAGCAGGCGCACAACAGGGTAAAACATACTGACCTGGTTCTGCTTTCTTTGCTCTTGCATGGCTTCTGACACGGCCTGGGCAATCTGCTCTCTGTGACTATCACGTTCTGCTTCCCACAGTTTTCTTTCTTCTGCATGAATCTTCTCCATATTTCTCCTCTCCTCCTCTACTGCTTTCAGAACAGCTTTCTGCACTACTTCTTTTTCAGCCTTTGAAACAGATCAGGTACAATTAGATGAGCAACACACCCAACCTGAATGACCAGTTCATATATATCACCTTCTTCTAATGAGGTCTACGAGCTGACAAGATATGGGATGTGAATGTTTTCACTTCTGAATTATGAGTTTGAATTTATCTTAACGTGCTACCAAGCAGGTATTACCTCTGAGTAATTATGACTTGTGTAGTTACAGAAAGGAAAAGGAAATCATAAGCTTCCCTTGATATTCCCATATAAGTGACATTCCCGCTCTCATCTACAAATATCTGAAGTGCAGAAACTGTCTGAGCATTTTCTGTAGAAAATTAGCTGACATACACTCAAAACAAATGTGTCTTCCCTCCCAAAGCTCCTTAGCAATGCTGCAAGAAGTTCTATTTTCTCCCCCAAGCATTATATTCAACCATTATCTGATATCACATTTGAAGCCAGCAGTTCCACACATGAGTAGCCACAAAAATATATTTATCAGCAAGACTACCACTGCATAATATCTACAAATAAATAATGGCAAACTAAAGTTCAAAAATAAGCAACATGGCATAAAAAAACTTAATCACGAGTCCCTCATTTTTGATAAGCTTAGAGGTCATTCCTATGTCCATTGGAGGTGATATGGAACTGGTCAAATCAAGTCATAAAAAGCAAAATACATTGTATTCATCAGATACCCACACTCCCAACTAAAGTTGCTTTCAAGTCACTGGGACTTGATTTTCTACTTAGATATTAAAAGTATAATAATTAAATTAGGATGTTCTATTATACACACATTTTCCTGTAGATATTAACCATGTAAGAAATATTTGTGGTACTACTGAACGTTACTCAGTGAAGTGCTCAGCCAGTGTTCACATACTATATAAAAAAGACATACAGAAAATTACAATACAGCCTGATGAACTGTGCTAGGTAAGACACACCACCAGCTTCCCCAGATCATGACAAGCAACCAAAGTTTTGTATTGGATTCTACATCAGCACAAATTAATTCTAGCTTAACATGTACAAAATTGTTGTCCTAGCACCAATGCACTTACTAGTGAAATAGACAGGAGAAATCATATTTTAAAACTGAATAGTCACTTATCAGCTTATATAAAATAATTCAAACCCTGTTAAACTGTCCCTGTTTGTATATAATTTTAAGAACAGTTCTCTCCTCATTGAAGATGACCATATTCAATTGAAGTTAAATAAGACATGATGCTAATTAAGATCATCAGCTGACCCTGCTACCCAGCTCTTAAATCAAGAGAATGATGTCAAAAGACCACAAAAACAGATATTTAGGTTACACAAACAACTGAACTGCAATATTGTGACTTCTTGTTACAAACAGTTCAGAGGGGATTGTCCAAGAGAAGGAAGCTCCATCTCTGTATCAAGGCATGGGATTTGGCAGATAAGTTCTTTTTCAATAGAACCAGCTTCTTCTAAACACAGGTGAAAAGGCAGAGTTTGGTAAATGTAGTTATGAAGCAAAAGTGAGTGTCTGAACTTGGCATTTCTAATGACACACACGGAATCCACGTTGCATAATTATCTGCTAATTAATGAGAGATACCTTTGCAGCAGCTGCCAGAGCCTCTTTGCTTCTCTGTCTTTCTTCATCCAGACACTTGTCCAGCATTTCCTGCAAATGTTATGAGAAGTTAAACTGCAATAGGCAATAAAGGAGTGGCTAAAAATCATTCCCAACAGTCAAAGGGCTTAAGAAAGCTCCTCTTCCTGTCAGTAATTGTGACAGGATCATTCCAAATAAACTCCACAATGCTGATCTCTTATTTTTTTGGTAAACAAAAGCAATACCTTGTGCTTTTGTGATTGCTGCATCATAGCTTCTTCTATTTTTTCTGACAGTACCTCCTTTTCTGCTTCCAAAATGTCAAGAAGTCGCTGATGCTATTGGGAGAAAACATTCATATTTTGGTAACCGCAGCCAGTGAGTAAAACAGACAAAAACAATTCATCCAGGACACTCAGACTTGTCAGTTACTCAAAAAATTACTCTAAATGTAGATTCAGTTAAATTACATTCACAGCACTCCTTTAAGTGATTTCATGTCATGGAAAAAATTACAATAAGAAGAAATATTTAGTTTCCTGAATAGTTAACATTTCCTTTCAGTCTAAAAAGTATTAGGAAAAAAGTTGAAAAATGAATCACTATGTAAAAGCAACACTTACACAATTGATAAAGCTGGTCCAAGCAACACCACACTTCATTTCATTTAAACAGTTGCAGAATTTAAATTAGTCTTGTGCTACCTCAGTCGTATGTACAGAGAGCAGAAGGCAAATGCATTTCTTTCAACCATTTGTGATATCATGACCCTTCAGAGCCAGGAAATGTGAACAAATCAGAATTCTGCTTTCTTGTCAATTTCTTGTCATCCTAAACATTTTTTCAGGGAGAAAATGAACTCTGAAGTGACCGTGTATCCTATATGCAGACACAGAACTGTTCATAGTCACAGTCCATTTTTTTTTCTCTGTATCAAGCAAAGAATTTTCAGGATGTGGGTTTTGTCTGTAAGAGCTAAACTGTTTCCCAAAACCAAAAATTTTGCTGGAATTTATTGATGCTACGTATTTGTCATGATATAACTGCTAGCAAGTCAGTACATTTTTTAACAAGTTATTTAAGAGATGATCTACTGCAACCTGAAAGTACAGTATCAATGCAATAACATTTTACAAGATCACCAAGAGTAAAGTGTTACAGTAGAGTTTTCTATTACTATGAGTGTATATAACATAAATTTTTTACAGTTAAGCAGGCAAATCCCCCTCTCACCAGCATATCTAAGAAACAGTCATTTCTGTTTCACAAATGTTATTATGTTTTCATTTCAAGTGTCTCTAATGGCAGCTAGAAATACATTACCAAACTGCAATACTATGTTCTGAAAAATATTTTTTCATTTGAAGAATAGAAAACTTTTAGACTGCTTTATAAAGTAAAACACCTATCTGCCCTTCCAGTATAAACACGTAAAGAAGCATTTCCTTGTGAATTTATTTAAAATAGGTCTGAATGTGGCAGACATATTCTAATGGAAAACACCTGTGGAAGGAGTAGCAAAATTCATATCATGTTTATACTTAATGATGTGTAACTCACTTTTCTTGTGTTTTCAGACATTAGCTTTAACTATCAGGGCACTCACAGAAATTACATTTTCCCAGTAACTCAAAGGTGAAACAATAAATGGATTTTATTAGTTAAATGCTCTCCATAACTCTTCACTTGACCAACTGCACAGGTAACAAATATGTTATTTCACAGTGACACAATATAAA
This sequence comes from Mixornis gularis, assembly GCA_003546035.1. Lineage (NCBI taxonomy): Eukaryota > Metazoa > Chordata > Aves > Passeriformes > Timaliidae > Mixornis > Mixornis gularis. Next base: position 1,545,793 of record QVAJ01000129.1, read on the forward strand.
ACAAACACATGCAAATATTTTTGCAGATATATGCCACAAATCCAGGCTTACTAATCATGTCAAGCAAAATACTGAATCTTTATTTTGCTTGTCAAGATGCAGCACAGGAGACTCTAAGGAGAGCTCCTTAGAGAAAACCACCTCTATCTTGAAAGCACCTGCAATAAAATGGAAGTCAGGTTGATCAGTGAGATGAGACTTTCTAGTTTAAGCCTGGCAGGCAGGGAATTCCAGCTTGACTCTGACCATCAGATTTCCAGGTTTTAGATGAAGACTGTCCATCAGATTTCTGGGTTATCTGTACTCACATTTCAAGTTGCCACAACAGACCAGCTACTAGATCTATTTCACAGCAATCTCAATGGGACCAAAATTTTCAGCTTCTAAACTCCAGAAGAGTTTTAAGATTTTATCTTCCATGTGCATATAACAAGGCATTCAATCCCTTCCTGGAAGTCCAGGAATGCAGATACTTGCATTAATGCAACATAAAACATGTACACATGGAGAAAATCAGTGTCAGACCCCCTGATGGTGAAAGAGTTTGATGAGCACAGCCCTTCACATAATCTAAACCTCCATGCAGAGTTAACTTCTCATTAATCTGTCAGGGACCTGCAATCCTTAAAAATATCACAACCAAAATTTTAACTACAAAAATGACTCTAACTACCAAAAAAGTTGCCTAGTAAGTAAAGAATTCAAAAAACTGAAGGCTGCTGTGACTGCAGTGTGATTACTTTGATTGAGCTAGGCTCTCCTATTTCCTTGGTAGACTAGAAAACCTATATGGTATTGCATTTGGAGTTTTATTGAATTCACAGAAATTCAGCAAGAACTTCAGGAAGAATTGCATCTGTTTATAAAAATATGTTAGTTCCTATTTTTCAAGATACCAGAGGTAGGTATTTGTAAGGATGCTTCCTAAATGTCCTTACAAATAAAAACCCTAAATACAAATACAAACCCTGTTAGCTTTCAAAATAGAAGCTAATAACTTCTGCCATAATTCAGTACAACTTATTTTATATTAAATAGTACCACTACTCCTCATGGAAATACAGAATTTATAATTTCAATACTCTAAGTCTCTTGGGAATAGCTCGGTATGTCCTTTCCTGTTTTAATAAAAATGCTTATTCATGTGGAATAATCCTCCAATAGATGRTTACCTCCATATCTGAACTTCCAAAAGATCATTTATCATCACAAATGTTGCAACAGCTGTCCATACAACCCAGTAATGCAAATTCTCTTGTATTAGTCCCAGAGAAATACCTTGGAGAACTGTTTATTTGCCTTCAGAATCTATTTTAGGTCAGTCTCGTTTTTTCAGAGAGAAACATACCTTAAGCTATTACATTACATAAATTATAGATATATAAAAAAGGAAATAGAAATGGAGAAAACAGAATAAAATATGTGAACTGCTTCTCCCTCAAACAGGTCTTGAGTCCAGAAAACCCATATGACATAATTAATACGGATATAATATGAAATCTTCCATTCTGTATGTAATTAATATGCAATTTAATTACAAATCAAGAATGGCTTGTTTTTTTTCCACAGTACTATGGCCCACAGCAGTGTCAGTCCTCATACAGAGGCATGGAATGTTCTGGAAAGCTGTGCTTATTAAAGTGATGCAGAGCGATCTTGGTGGTATTATTAATCCATTTTCTAGACAAGAATGCATCTGAATGCATCTGAATTTCTTATTTCAGAAGCACAGATCTTTCAAATGATCTTTCRCAGATCTTTCTTGGTTATGCACATCACTTGAGCAGGAAATCTGGGAAGTTATGGATAATAAAGGCTTCTGGCAACAAAGAAATTTTAGCTATTTCTGTATAATGACAGCAGTCAGACTTTGGGGAAAAAAAAAAAGAAGCAGTAATTCAAAGAAAGTTATTAATGATTGCACCAACAGAATTCCAACCTGTTAGTTTAAATGGCTCTGCATCACAAGCTCTTCTAACCCTTTTGGAACTATTCTTTARTTTGGGCAGCTAGGTGTGTATTTCAGATTTTAAAATAATCCACACACCCTTTGAAGTRGAAATTATCACAGAGAAGCATTGGATATATTGAATTCCTAGACATGCAGAAGGACTTCAGAGTCTGGTACTGAATGCTCATGGTGAACTTCACATACAATCAGTGCTTCCTCAGCTGGTCTTTCAGACAAATTCATTAAAGGGAGTTGAAGGCTAAAGACAAACTGAAGGAGAGTTTCACTTCAGCACTTACATGTTTGAGAGCTTTCAAGTGTCCTTGTATTTATAGTTAACAGGGAGTTAACAGGAAGTTTTACATCCATTTATTTCGCTTGTAGATTTCTGTTCAGCTATAGTAAAGGCCTCTGAACAACAGACTATTGAAGAATTAAAGATGATATTTCTAGGGTTAAATGGCTCCAGCTGAGCAGCTTTATCTCACAAACMCTCCCTTTCTCACCAGGAKCTGAACCCGGACAATGTSTACAGGACTTCATCCACAAACAAAAATGCATTTCTTTTGCTATAAGAATGGACATCCAACCTATGTTTTTGCAGATTGTTTCCTTCTCAATATCGAGTAAATCATCATGCATGCATCACCAAATTTGGCATGGTTAAATTCATTTTCTTAGCTGCTACTCATAGCTGATGTAAATGTAGTCAGTTAGATAACAACTCAAAAATAAAACAGCAAAGAACATCACAGAACAACTCAAGTTAGTATGACTATCCTAACACTAAACAGGAAGAAGAGGCCTTGCATTAATTGGTGTGTCCTGCAACGAGTTATTGGTGTTTCCCTCTTCCACAGATCTTTCATCTGAGGAAACAACTGTCACAAACTAAAGAAATGATACTCAGAACTTCTTTAATGCCATCACTATCAAAACCAGTACATTGAGACATTCATATAACTAATTCACCCTCAGTGAAAGACCAGTTTTCCTTTTACCAAGTATCTACTTGTTAATGTTTTTAATCTAATGAAACTGCATTGTAGTTAATTGTTTAATAGAAAAAAAMCCAATAATGTCCTCTACAATACTTGGCATTTGCAGTTTCCAYAGGTAAGAATTACCAACATGTTCCTCTCTCTCTCAGACAGTATGAAATGAAAAATGGAAGAGCTTTGAAACTCCACGTACCACTCTGAGCTATACATACTCTGAACTCTAATTCCCAAGCAATGGAGAGGCCACTGGTAATTTCTCCTGGTGACTGTACGTGTCAAGAGCACACTGCCCATGCTTCAAAAAGTAGATTTAATAAAAGCTTTCAAGGCAGAGTGATCTGTCTCCTGTAAGTAGGATAATGAGTTCATCAGACCCAATGGTCCTGTGAAAAATAACCAAGTGTCTTCCTGGTTTCCTGTGAAAGTTAGGATGGTGACTTACATAGGAAATGTAAAAAAAAAAAAGTTTCCTTAAATTTGGAAAAAAGCAATTAACCCCTGCAAGGGCCCATGAAGTTTTTAAACAAAAGTTGAGGTCATGGTTTCTTTTATTAATCAACAATCTAAGAAGCAGAAAACAGCCAGAAAACCAATCTAAATAAGTTGGAACTTTGAATCAAATAATCCAACTCTTAATATACAAATAAACCTTACTGAGTTTTTGGAATGAAGAGCAAAGATAAAAACTGACAAAAAGTGACGGCCACAGAACTGGAAATACMGTGAGGACAGAAATAAATGTCAGTGAAAGTTGCACTTTGGAGCACCAGGGAAGTTTTTACCCAGTGTAAATTTCCAAGGCTGCACATTGACACTGTGTGTGTTATCTGTAAGTCACAGCAAAGAGTTGAACACTGTGTAGAGATACTCAGATTTAAAACCCTTTAGCTTAGGTACAACAAATACAACAAAAAAACCCCGTAATTAGTATTTTAGCTCTTTACTACATCACTTTACCTAATTTTCACAGCCTCATGTGGACTTCTTTCCAACAAAGCTGTAATTTACCTCCTCTTATTCCTTAGACAGGCATTATAGGGTTAAGAGTGCAAAATTCTGAGTTGTAAAAATTCTGAAGAGCAAAATTGTCTCATGACATGATGGCCCAGTAAAACATRGGAAAGAGATTTCCAAAAGAAAAATAGAAGAAAACCTCAAACTTTTTGAAAAAGTGGTGTTCCACAGTAGAGAGAAACACTAGTATTTCTACCCTACCCTCTGGAAAGTAGCATGAGAGGGTCAAGAAGWGTCTTGTGAAAATCAGCTTAAAACAAAAGGCATTCAAAAATAGGTTAYAATGTTTTCCTCCCTGCAAGAAGTTCTCTAGGCAATGGTTCCAAATGAAAATCGTTTGATGTAGATTCAAATATAAATACAGAGGTCCTGTGGTTTTTCTTGATTCCTGTAAAAAAGAAATCAAAAAAAATCTTCCTTTTTTTCCTGGAATGTGAGTCAGAGAAGACATTGTAAACAGATTTAATCACAATAGCAACTAGTCAGTCTTTTCTGTTATTTTTACATATTAAATTTATTTCTGAAGGATCATGAAATTTTTCTTTCAGGTAAGCAGAATTTGAAGGATTGCATAGAAGRTATTACACTAACTTATGGGGTGAAAGAGATAATGCATGATATGAGCCCCTTTACAGATAAAACGATGCATTAAAGCTATCAATAACTAATTCTTAGTGCAGTTATAATTCCTTGCATATTCTTATTAATCCCAAACTCCAAATTCAAAGTCAAACAAAAAATTGTGTGTCTTCATGAACTGAAATGCTTTTAAAAAAATTAGTTTCTTTCTGAGTCCTGTACTGTTTCATTTAAAAGGAAATGTGTACAGGACTTCATCCACAAACAAAAATGCATTTCTTTTGCTATAAGAATGGACATCCAACCTATG
>QVAJ01000129.1:1551077-1585880 GCA_003546035.1 Mixornis gularis
TTTTTTTCATCTAATGAAACTGCATTTTAGTTAATTGTTTAATAGAAAAAAACCCAATAATGTCATCTACAATACTTGGGCTTTTTTGTACCTTCATAATATATGGACATAGAACCATCCTCCTCCCTCAAGACTTGGGGAAAATTATCTTCAGGAACATTTAATAAATGTTTCAGTGCTTCACTCACCAGCACGGAAAATAAAACATTGGATGGGGCTTTTCAAGAATTCAACACTTCAAATCTGTTCACCTAACTTAAAAGAAATCTTCTTAACCCACAACGTTCGACTTTTATTTCTGTCTCTCATGAAGGGATCTAACAGCAGGAAGAAATAACACAGGTCATGGGAAACATTATTATCTATGTGAGAGGAAGGTGACGTAACAGAAATACATCACGATTTTGTAATGTTATCAAAATATTCCTATTTCTACATCCTATTCAAAATATTATSCTGAGGAAAAAGGCCACCTTATTAAAATACTAATTACGGGTTTTCTGCTCCTCTAAACAAGGCTGTCTGCATTTAACAGCACTTTCTTTTATACTGCACCTTTTCTTCAGCACTGCTAAAAGCCYTGCCTAAGTCAAATGACAAGAAGTGGTAATTGCAACTGGTTTCTTACACTGTCCTCACTATCTGTGGCATCTCAGTGTTTGGCAGCGCAAGGTGGAAAATCTGCCTGGAGAATTCCAACATCTGGTACATATTTCCACTTCCTCAAATTATAACTTATTACTGCATGGTTGAACTGTATCTTTTTGCCAGTTTGAAGTCCAAGCGTCTAAAAGAGAGGCAAAGCTTTTCCAAGAGACAGCTCGGGAATCAGCAAAACATCATTACATGAGAAAAGCTAAAACAATGTAAATATGAAGAAAAATTGTAATAGTGGTAATAAAATAACTGAGGATAGGCTTGGGCTCAGGGTTCCACTCAGCAGCAGGCAGTGAGTGCACAAACTGTGTCATTTGAGGCACATCAGAGGATGAAATTAGGTTTAATTTTGCTGCATACGTACTTCATTGTTTTTAGAAGTAAAGTAGGAAGATATATAAAGGCATCTMATAATGAAAATACTTTTCTTGGAAAGCATACATAGTGATAGAGACCATTAAAAACCCAACACACTTCAAGCTCCTGGGGATACAGAGATAAGCAACTTTATAAAAATGTGACAATAATAAAAAAGTGTCAATTACTACTTCTATTTTGTGATGTAATTTATTTTGCAGCCCACGTGAGTTCTCCACAAATTGTTCCATTTATCAGGAAGAAATAAAGGAAATGAACTCCTAAAATACGACCAATGCRAACAGCAAAATATTCAATAATGGAAGACAACAAAACAGAACAAACCCAATTTTGTTTTTCAACTACAGCTGACAGAAAAATAACTGAGGAGAAAAATCATTCTATATTACTTAGCTGCTCAGAATACTGAGAGGAGTTGAGGGCATTAATTCCTAACAAGTAGTGAAGGTTTGAGGATAACAAGTTATATAAGCAAAAGAGAGAAAGGAAAAAAAAAATAAAAGTCATTTTAAAGAGCTACTTTCAAGTGCCACTTGACAAATCCAAGGAAGCAAATGTAATTTCCAAATAAGATTTTTGGTGGAGATGCTAAAAGTATCCTGGCTGAATTGACAGTGCAAAGGGACCGCAAAATCAACCTCCAACTATCATGTGAGAGTGGGCATATTGAAACCAGGTTAGAAAACTCTGGCAAGGGTTTGTATTTAAAGAAACACAACCAAACAGTTACGCCTGTTATCAGATTTTTTCATGGAACGACAGAATCACAGCATGGGTCAAGCTGGAAGGGACCAYAGTGGGTCATCTGGTCCCACTTCCCTGMTCAAGCAGGATAAATCCTGAAAAAAATCTTCAGAATTTAGGAAAAACAAGCAAGCAACCMAACAAAAAAGCCATCCCAGCAGGAAATGGCTGATTCTTGCTCTTTTCATTTTGATTCTCTCTATATACGTGGAAATCAAGGAGGTATCAGGAATTCAGGAATAAATTTCTCAAATTTGCCACAGGATTTTAATCAATCCTTGTTTTTTTGCTCCTTTTAAGTTCTGAGAAAGTGTAACTTGGCTCTTGGCAAAAGAGCAGCAGACACAACTAGAAGAAAGTTGTGAAAAGACACAACTAGACTAATTATGTGAAGGTGAATTACATGAAAATGTAACAGGAAGGACTGTTTGGAAGTACTTGGTTTTGAAGGGAATGGATAAACAAATATTTCTACAGCAGTAAACTACAAGATTTCTGGGAATTGAGAGAAAATGCCCAAAGAAGGGGACATGGTAAGTACCCTAAATAATTTCCAAACCTATCATAGCTGGAATTATTGAACCAGAAAGGTTATGCCCACCGCAGGGTTTGTATTTTCAGTCTGCAAGTCTTCAGGATTACTACTCTCACTGCAAAAATTTGGCCAATGTCTCCTAAAAATGCAAATATTCTCAAGACTCTCAGAATCTAGTTGGCATATGGCTCCTTCAAAATCAGGCATTATAAAAAATCACAATTACTACCAAAAACACAGAGCCTCTCTTGTTAACAAGAGGAGAAAAACCTAATCAAAGTTCATAAAATAACCATTATTAGAGAAACATGAGGCACATTACGAGTAGATAGAAAAGCAAGGATTTGAAATCAAAGAAAATTATACCTCCTGTGAAACTAAGCTTCTGATTGAAGTAAACATTCTCCTTGGCATACAAACAATCACTGTAAAAGAACAGCACTTCCTACATCCGACATTGTAGGAGCTGTAGGGACACTGGTACTTTTCACAAAAGGTCATGCAAAACACATCAAAATGAATCACCCAAATACTAGAGAAGATAAGACACCAATCACATTCCAGCAGTTTGTGACTATTGTCACACCAGTTTTCTGCTTGTCCACAGAGTGTTCTTGAAAGCATCATAAACTTTGAAAGATGAGCTCCAGTTAATGGAACTTTTATTCTGACTGACCGTTCAGCAATTGTTTTCATGTTGAAGATAAAGCAGTACTTCACTGAGTGAGTCTCAAAGAGACAAAAGATTTCATGCCACAGATTTTGAACCACTATTTATCATCTAAACGACAGCCAACATCATGATAGAGTGGAAAAAGCATTAAAGACATGGGGAAGAGAGAAGAGTGAAAAAAGCATTAAAGACATTTAACTCTAGTTGTCTTAAAAACTGTTGCATCTACAAATATGAGACGTTTCACACACATGAAAAATAACTGTAGGTATTTAAKATTTAAGCTGTTGGTATTTAAGATTTTATTTTACTTTAATACACAGACTATTTCAAGAAGAATAAAGAATTGTACCTTGCTATGGACAAATTTTAACACCATCTGCCTTGATTGAATATTAAAAGAAATTCCTGAGCATGAAGAAAAATCTATTTAAAAGTTTGTCAATTATGTTTTTCAGCATGTATTTTCACACAGCACATGAGTAAAACCACAGGATCACAGCTGGTCTTCATTTTCAGAAGGCAACATCAAAGGTTTGAGTCTCAGAAAAAGACAAGGATGAAATCTGTGATTTTCCAACTTGTAAAGAACTTACATACATGTTTTCACCTGGCATTTTTTGATATCATCAAATTCTAAAAAAGTAAAACTGACAAGCACAGCTTTCCTAAATATTCAGTAGATGACATGACTGATTTCTGGCACAGAGAAAAAGAGTTTTCTTTATCCCGTTCATTGATGGACGACACCATGACACTGGTGCCCCTGAATGCGCCACAAGAATGCCTGGTTTGCTTTTTGAAATATTGATATCATGGAATCACAAATGGTCTGGGTTGGAAGGGACCTTGGAGGTCATCTTCTGACCCTATCCATGGGCAAGGACACCTTCCACTGTCCCAGCTTGCTCCCARTCCCATCCAACCYGGCCTGGAACACTKCCAGGGATGGGGCAGCCACAGCTTCTCTGGGAAACCTGTGCCAGGGCCTCACCACCCTCACAGGGAACAATTTYTTCCCAATATCCAATCTAACCCTGCTCTCTGTCACTGTGAAGCCATTCCCCCTTGTCCTGTCACTCCAGGCCCTTGTCAAGAGTCTCTCTCCATCTTTCCTGTGGGTTCTCTGCAGGCACTGCAAGGCCACAATGAGCTCACCCCAAACCCTTCTCCTCTCCAGGCTGAACAATCCCAATTCCCTCAGCCTTTCCACCCAGCAGAGCTGCTCCATCCCTCTGATGTCCTTGGTGTCCCTGCTCTGGGCTGGCTCCAGCAGCTCCCTGTCCTTCCTGTGCTGGGATCCCAGGGCTGGAGGCAGCTCTGCAGGTGGGGTCTCACCTGAGCAGGACAGAGGAGCAGAATCTCCCCTCCCCTACTCCGCACACCACTTTGGATATGGGAATGTATTTTTCTTGGAAAAACCAGCAGGATGTCAGCTGGGAAGGAACCAGTGATCATCATGCAGGGATGCCACCTACAGTGAGCCAGTTTGCTGACAAGGCTGACACATAATGATCAAATACCAACAACAGGTATTTTTCCAKCTGGGAACTGGGATAGGACCATGCAATGAGGCCTTTGCTTCTTTCCCTACCCTRGAAAACACAGCTTGAACATCACCAGCAGGACAGCACCTCTCTGGACAGGATTTTAACCTGCATCTCCACCTGATAAAATTAAGTTTCAACATCAGAAACTTCAATAAACTCTAACAAAAGGTTAAAGACAAACAGAGAGAAACAGCCTTTCTTCCCTCTTAAAGACACTTGTGTGAGGGAAGGGCATGGGAATTTAGGGGGGAAMCAGGAGTGAGTAGAAAGCATGAGAAAGGAGTTACCATGAGATAATCTTGATTGTGTGGAACTGGAAATAAAACAGCAGAAAATTTAAAAGGAATGGCAAATGAGCACAAGAAACTGTGGTTTGACAGTTTTACACAGGCTTAAAACTTTGGAGGCAAAATACTGCGTGTAAGGCAAGTTTATTAGAAGGGAACAAAAAAAAGCAAGTGATTTTTGTGTTGAGTGTATACTTGGACTGTGTGATTACTGCTGCACCAAAAAAAAATTCTTTACAGTGATACAAACACTCATAAATCTCCACGTAAAGATGGGTATGCATGTACAATCCTATAATACAATACAGCAATGAAATCTGTGTACAAATATCAGCAGTAATTTCATCAAACTCGACTGTGAGCACATAACAAAACCATTTGAAGAAAAAGAAGTGTGAAAATAAACACGAAAACATACATTTAAGAATAGATGTGTTCAAAAAGAATAAAAAGCATACCACCCCTTTTTCAGATCTTTCAATGGAGTTTTATGAGTGAACAAAATCTGCCAGTATAAATCATATTTAATTAAACCTGATAGCTCAACCACAAGCACCCACACTCGTCTATTTGACTAGGTTTTAAAATCCCAGTTTTACATTAACAATTTAGTGTTTTACATACAATTAGAGGTGAAAAACCTCGATTGTATTGAATGAGAAATGACTGGGAAGTTAATGAACAAAATTTACACTTTTTCTGGGATCCAAAGGGGGTGTTAAATGCAGACATGATGTCAACTGGGCACAGTGTTTTGTCATAGCCACTCTTCTGTCCTAAGACCAAGAACAGTTCTTKACATTGTTGGGTTCTCCCCAGGTAAATTKGAACCYCTTCAACATGTTTCCACACTTCTGTCCCATTTTTGGGGTTTTGAAGCAAATCTGACTGATCACAGGTGCAACTTATTGCTCAGTCTATAAGAACAATCCCAAAAAATCTTCCTATGACATTTCTGTATTCCGTGAGGTTCATTCAGAAAGTGGTATCAAGTTAGCAAAGGATATGTTCATTTCAAAAACAGAAAACTTTTTTTTTTTAAATTAATTTTTACTTGCTCTTAGACAAAGCTTTATAGCTTTGTAACCTCACTGGTCAGAACAGTCAAATGGTCATAAAACACTTCTGGAAATGGTGGAGTCCTTCAAGGGGACCTTTAATGTATTCAGGTCTAAGATATTCCACAAAAATTAAAGAAAAAAATTATCCTTTGCATTTTTTGCCTAATTGTTGCTAACAATACTTAAAAGGTAACTTAGTTGCAATATGACTCCAGGGGGTATTAACAAATTAACTTGGTTTTTAAACTTCCATGCTTATGGTCATTTTTATTGTGATCCAAGACATGTACTTCAGTCAAACCAAGATATTATTGATAACAAACCAGGTTGACACTGTTCAGACACTCATCACTAATTGCTCTAATCTCAAATACTTGCTGTGCAGTGTGGTTTTACTCAAGTCATCATGCTAAATGAGCCAATTTAGGCCATTTATATATATATAATATATATACACACACATATATATGTGTGTGTGTGTATATTATTATATATGTATGTATATACATATATAATATGTATATATATTATATATATACACATAACTGTATATAATATAATATATATATACACATATATGTATATTATATATATATACACACACACACTTCTGGATATTATATAACTCCTCATAGTGGTTTTTTTTTTTAGGTAAGATTTCTATGAAATAAAAATAGGTGTGGACAATACACGTTTTTGTCTACCATCTAAGAACCACCTCAAAATTTGGACCAAAAATTCATGCAAATCCCACACAATCAAATCCTGCATTTAACTACATAAATTAAAAATAATTAAATGGTTACTCCCAGACCACAGAAAATGGCAGCTRTTAAGAAGTAAGTATTAAGTTGCTTTGAGACTTTTTCTCAGTGCTACACTCTCCTTCAATCTCTTCTAAGCAGRCTCCAGTGTTATAGAACATTTTTGATCCCAACAGATGAAGAGTTATTTTTAAATACTTGTGTTTAGTGGTATGCTGAGGAAACAAGGTGGGAGATAGATCATTTTTTTTGGGGATCATATACATTAATATTTTTTTTCAAACAGGAAAGAGTCGAAACTAAAAGAAAATCATGGCAATTCTTGCATGTGCACATCCATACCTGAGCATCAAGGAGCTCTTCACATTTGTGGGAATGCTTTTCAATGGTTAATATATACTGCTTTTCAATAGCTGCTTCTTGCTGCTGAACTGTAGATTGTAGCAGTGCCTGCAAAAAAAAAAAGCAAACCCAAAAGGCACAAAATATTCAACAAATATATAACTGGGATGTTTTTTGGTAACTGCAGATCCACTAAGACTCATCTACAACCAGAATGTGGAATGCTGTTAYAAATTTGGAATGTGCAATGATTAAAGTACCTTTCTATGTAACGCTACCTTGTTTTCAGTCAGGACTAACATTTTTGGATCTCACATTTCTTATACAGTCTGCCTAAAAGACAGCAGCATACAGAAGATAGAGAGGGAGAGTATTTCTGTTAAATATACTCAGTTTAGTGGGACCACACAAGAAGAGGAGCATATGAAAGCTGCTGAAGAGAAAAAAATAATAAAAAAAAAAAGAAGCCAGACATATTTCCCTGGCTGACAAAACTCCACATCCTCTCGGCACTGTGTAAGATCCCATGGGCCAAGCATGATCTTCACAACCACAAGTCAAGTAGAAGCAGATGGAAATTCTGAGTAACATAAAACATGAAAGAATTCTCCCCCAGGATGTTCACACTTGAATGCGAAGCAGTGGAAGTCAAAGTGTGGAAAGTCAAAGCACCAAGGCAGTAACAAACAGCTGATGGGAGGAGGAGCTGTGAGTGTGTGAGCACGTGTTTGTGCAAATGCTTGAACTCACACGTGCTTGGCTAAGCCCTGCAGAACCTCCAGCGTCTGAATGCAGAAAGAGAAATAAAAATCTTGAAGATATGTTCAGAAACCAAATTATCACTTGGAGAATTTTGCCCAGGTTGCCTAAAACAATGATGGTAGCGAAACATTTACTTGGCTCATGTGATTTAAGCCTTTTCCCCTGACAGTATAAAGTCTTTATGCCACTTTCCAAAATTCATCGGGCTATTTATGCACAACGTACTGAACTATTCTTAACTAGTAATCAATATACTGAAGTAGTAAAAATGACTGGGTAAGTTAAAACAGACATGGTTTTTACAGAAAACAGACCTTTGGCCCAAATGCAGACAATGCAAAAAATCCCCATCTTTCAAACAATCTTTATTTCAGAGATATATTTGCTTCATGGAACATAATGCACACATCAAATAAAAATTTGAATACTTTAAAAAAAAMCCCAAGGATGCATAAAAAAGATAAAGTCTTCTGACAATTTTTGACTTACCTTTCCAAATTTTCCACTAACTATCCTACTATGCCAAAATCTCTGTCCWTCAGTAATGCTGTAGCATGGTAGCTCTCAGCACAAGTTCAGCAATTAAAAAGGTTAAAACTTGTGCTTAATCAAAGTGTAAGATTACATTAACTGGTGTTTGCAGAGGATTTAGCAAACTGTAAGTTTACTTTCAAAAAAGCCAATTTATTTCTAACTAAATTAAATCATCTCATTCATAGAAATTCTAGCACTCAGAAAAACTGAACTCTCAAAAAAAGTGTAACCTCTGTGCATGAATCTGTATACTTTGCATAAATTAGAATAGCCACATATCACTGGTAAAAATTAAGSCTGGACATTGGGGTTTGGGTTCTTTTTTTTTGCCCAAACTATTACAGCAATAAATATTTCACGTAATGGGTACAAAAAACCCCAAAAAACCAACAAAAAAAAATCTGTTCTTAGGGAATACAGTAACAGAATGGTCATTAGGCTGCCATGGCATTTCTCAGACAGTTTCTTGCTCATGCCAAGGGTTGAGTCACCTTATGCACTTTGCTGYGCAAACCTCACTGGCAACTGTTGAAATCCTATTAAATGGTATAAAGAACTTCTGGTTTTCAAGGAAATAATTATTATTCATAGGATGGCACGTAGAGGCTGTTAATTTTTTAAAATTAACTTACTACTACTATTTTTCTTTAGAAAACACATAAAATTCCAATTCAGAAACAAAAGAAAACTTCCTTTTTTAACACTATTAACCCAGTTTAAATAACACCACTGGGCTGATGCTATATTTGACTGTCTCACTAGTTGGCCAAGTAAGGAGAAAGAAAGAGAAATATCCCTATGTAACTCAGTACTACAGGTTTCTCAGCAGGAAATACAGCACAGAAGTGTGATACCCATTGAAAGCTYTGGAAAATTTCAAGATAATCAACTACTCAAATTTAATAATTTTAAAAAATTTCATTTACCAATTAACTCATTTACTGAACTGAAACACACATTTGGCTACTTGATGATCGGTATCTAATCTTACAGTTATAGTGACACTAAAAGTCTTTTGATTAATTGTTATTCTGGGCAAATACTCTTATCACTGCTGAAACACCACTTTCTTCCTTAATTAGTTAAGGAGGAGTTATTAATTATGCTGCTGGGCTGACATTCCATGAATCTATGGTCGTTACATAAATAAAACTGCACAGAATCTGCAAAATTCTGGGCGGTTGCAAATTTGTGACAATAAAAGCCACCAGACCTTTTCTTGTAGTGTGTGTCTCCGTAAACTGTAAAAAGGCTTCTCTCCCAGAGTAATGAAGGATTGTGTTTAAATAGTTGCAACTGACTGAAAATCATAGTTTTCTCTCTGTGTTGAGTAAGAAAGTGAACAGTTTGTGGGGGTGGGGGGCGGAAAGTATTTAAATGTCTCATTTTTTYCCCCTCTTTTCTTTCTTTTCTTAGTGTATGTTAATAAAATCTACCTGTTTACTTTTAAGTTAAACCAGTTTCGCCTTTATCTCCCAAAAAATCCTATCTCCCCGTTAATAAACAAAATTTGGCAAAGGTGAAACTACCACAGTGCTCTAATACCAAGCTGGCATTCCTGAAACATCCCCCTTTTAATTGAATMATTTCAAGTGAGGTTACAGCAGCATGGAGCCTATAGCATCTGTTGCATGAAGGGTAGGATTTCAATATGAGTGCTCCTGTTAATTAATTTTTTCTTTTAGGAATTGTGCAATGAACTTCCTTGAAYGCTGGTTGGGAAGTGTCGTTGTAGAATCACAGGATCAGAGGATTTTAAGGGTTGGAAGGGATTTTAAAGATTATATACTTCCAAGTCCCTGCTATAAGCAGGGACACCTTCCACTAGACCAGGTGGCCCAGAGCCCCATCCAACCTGGCTTCTTCCCCACTTTCTGATCTCTCTTCTAACGAAAAAAAAACTATCAAGAAAATTGATCCTGCTTTTCCTTCAATAACCAAAACTTTGTGGTGGTTTCTGACAGAACAAAGAGACTGAAACCCCTTAAGTTCTCTACAGAGTCTTCATTTTGGTTTGATATATGATGCATTATAAAAATCACAGAAAAAAATATTATTTTCTCAAACCATTATAAAAATCTTCACACATCTAAATGACTGTACAAAACATTTTTAATTTAAACTAGGTAAACTAAGTAAATTAGACTGAACCCCTGTTTGAGCTCAGATAAAGAACTAACCTTAGCTTTTAAGTTTCCTACACTGGAATGATCTTAGAAGACCTTGAGCTGAAAGTAAATCCAAATAAGAAGTTTTAGCACTGGTCAGAGTATTTAGTCCTGGAAATGACAGCACATTACCTGTGCAGTGGGAACCCTGGAGAATGGCATTCCTGCATACAGCCCAGGGACTGAAAAACTGCACTGTGCCCAATATGAGAAGAAAAGCTTAAAACCACAAAAGAAAACAACACTTCATCCTGTATTTCTACAGTGTGTTATGTCCTGAGTACCAGATCATCTCTAAAATTTCTCCTCATCCTTAAAAAGGCAAAAGTGCAATAACTATGGTTTTGCCAGAAGGGTGACACAGACATGCCAGCCTATTTTTAATACAAACTTACTTGCACAGCCCTAGTGCATAATGTGTTCATTCTACTGGCAATAGAACCACAGCTACTTGCCTAGACAGAATTTGTTGTCAAGCCAGAATCCAGAATTTATGAGAAACCCTCTTGAATTAAATAGCCAAAATACAGACTGTTACCCCCAATTCTTCCCAAATTCCTTAAGAGTAACAAATTGTCAAACCTCGTTCTTTCAACTCCCCCTTTTTATTATAGGAAACAGCTCTTCGGAATAAAGGCAACAGGAAAAACAAAGCAAAGGTAATTATCCTCTCCTATCACTTCTAAAAAAAATTTAAAAGCAATTCTGAGCCATGCAAAACACAGGCTTCCCAGAWGCATAGCATTGTTTGAAAATGTTAAACTTACTCATATGTAACATCAGTATGAAATACAAATCATGGTGTACAATTTGCTGGGCTATGTTTTAGAATGTTCCTGAAAAGCACTGTATCCAAAGCCTTAGTCAATCCAAAAGAACATCCTGCTCAAGCATCATTGGCTTCTTTAAGCAACTAAATGGAAGCCAGTACATCCAACCTCTTCTTTACTCTGAAATTGCTGAGTCAGGATGACCAAAACAAATCATCTTTAAAAATAAAAGTTACTAATGAGAAGTTACCACATTGCTTCAAACATACGAACTGCATTAAATACAGCAATAGTACTAATGGAATTTTTATGCTTTATAGCATTAGACAATGATTCATCTAATTCAGCATCCTGTCTCCACCATTTAATTACTTTCTACTACTTAATTTAAGGGTGAAATCCAATTAACCAACTGCTGGATGATAGAACAGAGCAGAGGACACAATGAAAATTCTTTCCTGACCCGTGGAAAAGATACATTTACCCAACAAAATGCAGTATTCGACTAGTTGTGTTTTCATTTAGCTATTAGCTAAGAAAGAGATGGTACAAACAAAACTATTTAAAAGATTTCTGAAAATCTTTTCAAAAGAATTCAACTTATCCACTTCAGCCTAAAATACTGCACATTTTCATGATCGGGCTATTTCCATGCGAGCCTACATTTTTAGTGAAAATGAAACATGTCCATTTAGGTGCAAATAAGGGGGGTTAAATACAACAAAGGGGTAATGTATTTTTTTGCAGTGATATTAAAAAATCAGTTTTATATTCAGCTGGTTGTGGTTGAAACTGTGTTGATCCATATACCAGTAAGGATCAACAACTTMCATTTTGAGTACTATGCTGGGTTTATCTAGATAGCTCAGTTTTACTGGTATGCAAGTGTAAAGGTTTATTTTCCACAAMACACTGTTCTCGCAGACTCCTGCCAGAAACAAACTGCAAACACACTCTTAATTTTCTATTAATCTTCCTATTATTATAATATTTAACAGAATTTAGTATTTAATGTACTATTCCAYATTCAGAAGCACATACACCATTCATCCTTGCTAGAAGGGGAGGGAGAGATTCCTTGCAATTTTTTTWTAATTGCTTTCAAAAAGTAAAGGCCATTTAATCAATGATAAAATATTTTTGACAGCCAGATCTCTGAAAGTGTGAGACGTGACTGTACCTTGCTTTAATCAGAATTCTGTAGAGAGACTTCCATGGTAGCATCACCGTTGTACAGAACTATAATTATATTCTAAAATCCCAAGGAATCTTTCCTTTTCCAGCCATCAGCTCTCCATGAGAAAAAAAAAAAAAAAAAGTTGTTTTATATTCAAGGATCACTTGAATTCTAGTGTGACTTGTACATGAACAAGCATAGAAGTTGGAAGTGAAATACAAGCCCTTGCAAAAATTTTGGATTTGTCCTTTTATTCATGTGTCAGGCCTYTCTGAGCCAGGCTGTCAACTTGGAAACTTAATAAGCTAAGCTGATGTTTTAAAGAGCTGAGAATTGGCCACATTTCCGAGCTTTCTCTCACTAGGGATAAACTATGTCTAAAAAAAGATATCCTGATTCTAGATTAACTTCTTTTGTAATGAAATCCTTTAAAATTTCCTTTGTTTATTRGAGGGTAACCTTTCAGTTCAGAGGTGTATTATTGACACAAATATTTTTGAAAGAAAATCTGATGGCCCCCACATATCCCATGCTTTGAAAATGTCTGTTCTTACATTCTGAAAATCTGAAAAAACCCCACCACGTTACACTGAAACCTGATGGACAAAACTCCTGCAGCAGCAAGGGCTGGGAAGGATTTTGCACCTTGAAGTTCATTTCTATAAAGGCAACACATCTGATTCGTGCAGGCTGTCTTTCAGAACACTATTAATTGCATAAAATAATCTAAGGAAACAAAACCCATCAAATAAATACACCTGCCTGCAACCTCATATTCTTTAAAGCTCATATTAGAGGATATCTTACACGATGAGAAATAAAACAGATTAAAACTATTAACTCATCTATTTACAGAACTGTGACARTATCAGAACAAAAGCTTGACTAAACAAGCACAGGAGAAATTCTTATGTTGCTTGTGGTAAATATCTTAAGATGTGATGTGATCCCACAAGGATAACTTCCAAGATCTACATTTACTTTTCTTTACCATGGTTAATTACCAGGGATAAAAGTTTAAAACAACAATGACATGAAAGACAGAAATTAAATAAAATTAGGTAAACATGAGAAGGGGAAACTTGGCCTACACAGAACRCTGAGTTAATTTTTAATTTGCTTTCTTGTGGTTTTTTAATACAAATTTCGTGACTGTTTTGCAGATGGTTTATTTGTTGTAAGGAAGATTAGAATGTCAGATGCTTAACAATRGTCAAGGCTTTTGAGGGTTTGTGCTACAAAGCACCTAATGGTCTCTATTAATGGATTTCCCAACACATTCAACAAGTGAACATTCCAAAGACAAYTGAATTTAATTCTAAAGGCTTTGCTATATCCAGGTCCTTGAAAATAGGTCCTTCAATATTTGACTTCTTGTGCAAGCTGCATTTTCAGTGCTGCTGCCATATTAGGAAGGACCAGTCAGGAGAAGGAATTGAGGGAGTTTGTCCTCAAACTTGAGTACCTGGTTTGCCCACGGATCTCATGGTAGCCAAAGATCCATGTGGAGAAATACTGACCCTTTTACAACAAGTAAGTCTTCAAAATAGAGAAAAGGGACTAGAAGGAAGTTTAAGCCATTTGGAAGTACAGGAAAATACATCAACAACAGAGGTCTGCTGCAGTACATCTGCAAGGAGTGGGATTAGCTCTGAATGGAAGAAAACTCTGATTTTCTGGTCACCAACTTGGCAGCCTCGTACTCAGAAGCCACAAAATGGCAACTCTCTCTTCCTTTGTAAACCAAAAAGAAGGCACGTTCACAAATCCACCAACAATAACAATTTATCTATGCCAGAAATACAGAAAACACAAGTCAGTCAACTTTATTCCTCTGTGAAAGGCGAAAACTTAAGGTTTCAGTACCTAAGTGACAGGATTTGGGGTTTGAGGCATTCTGGGGATTATTTCCTGGGGATTATTTCCTGGGGCTAAGGATGAACTGCTCATATTTTTACAAGCTATCCTTAAACAACCCACGTTGGGTATTTTTATAATGTGAAATGTTTAACAAACTCATTTACTTAAGAAAAAAAAAAATCTTAGCCCCGTTCCATATTGAAATACTAACAATGAATTAACATTTTAAAAGAATCCATGAGATAATTTTCTCAAACAGAACTACAGAACAGTTTTTCCTTCCACTGAATTCCCTGATGATTCAGTGTTACTTTTTTATTTAAAGTACATGGCAAAGGGTTACAAGAAAGGTATTAAAATATAAACAACCAACCAAAACATGTTTGGGTTTTTTTTAAAACCTAGCAATCCTTTTTGATTTTTTTTTTTTTTTTTTTGCTAGCCTGATGAATAAGTCACCTCATGTTTGCAGACAGGGTTGATTACAGTAATTTACTCAGAGCTTGGCATATCTGATATTATTTCTCATTAGAGTGTTCAACTAACCACATGAGGCAACAGGAAGGTTTGTATGAGGTATATTCATGTCATGGTTCCCTGGTATTAAAGAGTGACTTTATGTAACTTGAATATAAACATGATGGGAGAAATAATACACTAAATATAAACATTGTTTAGAAACACAGGGTTCAATTAACTCCCTAATCTTTTGTGCCAAATCCCTGAAACTGATAAGCATAAATCTTATTTTCCAGAAGGCATATCAGATCTACCCAGCTGCTGCTGACTGGTAAAAYAGCTTTCAAAAGTGATTATGGCACATAAATGTATCCCTTTACCCAGCTACAAAGGAAGAAATTATTCCTTTAAAGGGCCAATATAGCCCATGCAGAGCCCTCCTTTAGTTCACACAAATYAAATAAAATGCTGAAAAATTACACTCTGAAAACATTCAAAACTTTCATTAAATACTATAAAATTGTTTGATTTCACAATTTGCTTATAGTTTCAGAAATAAAAAGAAGAAAACATAAGYGCAGCAATTACCAAAAGCTCACAAGATTTTCAAAATGCAAGTACCCACAGGAACAGCCAGGGATTTCACACATATCTAGAATAAAACTGAAACTAAAAATGCTGCCATTGAGGATGTTCAGTGGCACACCCTGTCGCYCTGAATTTTCTGCCTTCTGTCTTYGTGCTGCAGATTCTCACACAGCTTCATGTAAACAATGTGTATTTTCAGAATGTTTACATAGTTCTCCTCTGAGAGAAGAAATGATTGATGGTGATATTCACCATCCAAGTTAGAGAAGTGGCGACCTGTGTAGCCAATCTCTTGACCTTTGTACAAATGTATATAAATGAGTCAGATTTTTGAATTAAAGAGTTTGTTCCCTTGAACTGCTGCTGGTGGCCTCATCTTTCTGTCCCTGAAGYTGGGACACTCCCARCCTCAGCGATCACAACACCCAAAGGTGCACACTCCAAATAAAACCCCCTTTTGAGAATTTCTAAGGCAAAGGGGTTCTCAAAGAACTAAGGGAAGAGAAGCACAATAATTCTCCTCCAGAAGTGAAATGAGGGAGGCATGGAGAAGTGGGACACTACCAGTGGCCATGTTTAAGTTTTCTCAGGAATGGAAAATTTTGAAAATCTTTTCTGGATWGATTCAGAATGAAATTAGTATAAGTCATATTGATGGAGACAGACATATTTCTACAGAGATTCAACTTCAATATTAGCTAGAATACTACTAACAGYTATTAGCAAAATTATTAAAAGCCTTTCTTATTATCATAAAATCATTAATATTGGAAATKATCTCTACAATCATCAAGTCYRACCCCTAACCCAGCACTGCCAAGCCCACCAYTAAATCTTCCTGCCCTCYATGCCARATCATTCTTTGGTTACAAATTACTGCTACCAAACAGCTAAAATCTGAAATTCCCCTTTGATAACTACATTGTCAGATTTGTGTTCTCAGCTCACAGTTGCCTACCAGGCCTTATGTTTCCCTTTCATTTTTAAAACCAGCCTTCATTTCCATTTCCCATTATCAGTTTTCCTCCAGCTGGATCCGTTTTAAGTCTAATTAGAATTTTTAGCTTTACCTTCTCCTCCTAACTTGATTCAGTTTTTGTCCTTGGTGCGTTTCTTACTCAACAGTTTCCATAACAGAACAAAAGACACAGATTTATGCTCCATGGTAACATCCAGTTCTTTCACCCTCCAAGCTGACAGGAACTAAAACAGCATGAAAGAAGAACTGCAGATTCAGCTTTATTTCATCCATAACTCCCTCCCTTAGTGCTGTGTAGATAAAAACCTGCTGAACTACTCTGTGATGCTGCTTTCCTGCAAGTGCAGCTCTGGAGACCGAAGAGCTCCAAAATGTGGATTTGTGATAAACAATCCAACCCGAAGTTTACCACAATTGACTGAGAATTTTGGGTTTGTTCAGGTTTTAAGTTTCCTAACTGAAAGCGGCTAACCAACTTTATCTGAAGTTTTCCAAAGTGCAGAGTGGGAAAACATGTCATGCAAAATTTCAGACCAAACAATCTAAATTGAAAGCAACAGAAAAGACAGTGAGAGAGGTCGAGCAATCAGCACAAGCAWTCCTAATAACTGTGCACTGCAGGCAGTCATCCTATTCACGATTACAATAACACCATTTGGAAATTGTGTTAGCTTGGCAACTCATTTACCTTGAATTCTTCAACAATAATAGTTAAGGCTTCATGTCCAGCTTTTCTCATGTCTTCTAATTCCTGCTTATGCTTCTCCTGTACAAAAATACAGAAAACATGATGTACAACATAGGCACCCGACATAACAATTTTAATTAGGAGAAKAAATAAATAAATAAATAAATAGCAATAATTTTCCTCATTTTTTGTATCCTTCATGAAGAAATGCACACTGCTTGATCCTTTATGTATGATATATATAYAATGTATATGAATGTRTGTGTATGTGTGTGTGTATATATATGCTAAATTCAAGTAGGTCCCAGTATTAAGCTTTTCTTTATTTTTAAATTTTACTTTATAGACCCCAGATGATTCCAAATGGTTCTCCAATTTTATTCTTTTTTAGAACTTTCTTTGTTTCTTGGTACACTATGGATGGCAGGACTTCCAAATCACCTTCTTAATGTTATTTTTTTATATGAGACAAAGTAGTATCAGATTGAGTTTCCTCAGAAATGCACACCCTTCTCCTACTCATTACGTGGCTCCTCTTTTATTCTTTGTTTTATTCTTAGGATTCCTGGGAAAGTCTTCTTGCAAAAGAAATCCTAAACAGATTTTTCAAACAAAGCTGCATTGTTCACTTCTTATTTTCTTCACAGTTATGTAAAAGGAACCTGCAGAGAAACATTTTAGCATTTTTTTCCTTTACCTAATAGTTTGCTAAGTCTCCARTGTGAACACCTCATTGGATTCTCACCAGCATTTCCCACTTATCAATGAGCAGCATCACTTTTTCCAATCACCAATTAGTAAGAAAAGGAAAAACATTCCCTCCCTCCTCGTTTTTGCTTCAGGGCCTGTTCTTGTATCAGCTCCTATGGCAGGATGTAGTTGCTTTAAATCATCTTGGATTTAAATTACTGGATTTTCTTGGTGCAGAAAGCAGAAAAACATTAATCACAAACGTTCCTTTGCAGTGATCATAGGCCAAAACCATACACAACTTACACTATATAACTTTTTTCTTTTTAGGCCATAATAAAGTTGAAATTAGTTAATACAATTCTATGCTTCCTAAGACCTGTGTGTTTGGAATAAGCAAAACCTAGTGTCTAACAAAGCATGTAAGACCTTTAAAAATTAATTAATCAGTCTGGAGCTGTATTTAACTAGAGATTTCTGCTCTGTCACTCAATTCCTTTCTCCTGAAAGACTCACCTCAGCAAAAAGCAGGAAACTACAGCTACACAGTCCTCTTACCTCTGCCCCAAATACAATGAGACATTTGGATGTTCTTAAATAAAACTGAGGGCTTTTGTGAAGCCCAGCAAGAACAACTGCTAAGTAGAAGAAGAATTGAAGATGGAAGTATTTTGTTGTGTACATTAAATACTACATCAGACAACAAAGGTGTGAGTACATCATTTTAATCCCACTGTGATACAATCATGTATCACTGACAACACAAATCATTCCAACTCTGATATTATACAGGTTAAGAAAACCCAATTGTTTTGACTGAGGAAGTAAGATATCCCATTCTGGTAGAAAGCACAGTGTCTGTCACTCACATTACCAGGCAAAGCAGAACACAGAGAAAAAAAATGCCATTTGTCCTCTTACAATAAATTCCTCAAGTTTTTCAGAACCAGTGGCTTGTTCAAGGTCATGTCCTAAATGAGAACTGGGAACACAAGTCGAAGTGTGGACACAAAGGCATTCCTGTAACACCTGTGAAGAGTCTTCTGTCCCTGCAGGAAATGTTGAAGGCAGTTCTCTGAGCTGCTGCTGACTGCCTGTCCTCTCTAAGGCTGTGCCACCTTCAGAGGTAGCTGCCAGTCTGAGCCACATCTCAGAAAGTAATGCACTCTCTTCCCTCTTCATTTCTGTACTCATGCAAGAAGGCAAAACTACAGCTCCCTGCAGGTAACTGAAGTAGAAGACAAATTTCAAATCTGTCTTATGCAGCTTTGCTTTACACAATTCCATCCTTAAAACTCTTCGTACCGGACTCCATTCCACTGAGGCTTCATAAAATCAACCCTTCTTTGAGAGCATAATTTTAAAAAATTACAAATAATATTCAGCATCATAATGATTCTGTTAAGGAACTGGTAAGTTCTTATTTGAAGATATAAATATTTCCTTCAATTCAGCCAAGTACAGAGAAAAAAAACAGTACTACTAACTGCAACGGAACTAAATCGATGAGAAATTGAGGTAAACATGATGAGAATCAGTCCATAATGGCTAATTAATACACACACTAGAGTGTGCTATTGTGTATAAAATAGATTGGTCACTATTTCTGCTCCTGTGAAATAAGAATGTGAGCTCTACAGAACTAAGACGCAGGAACACCTCCAGATCTCTAGCAAAGCAAGTATGTTCACTTCRGTCCTATCACCAACATCCTAGTGAAAGATACAGCAAAGAACCTAAAGATAAGGAAAAAATTATAGGGAGGAGAGAAAGATTTCAGATATCCCAAGATAACCAAACCCCCCACATTATGTACAACCTTAAGYTCACCACAGGAAGCAAGGAGACACTGTGATTTATTTCATACAAGTAAATATCATTTGAACCTGGAGCATAACAATGGAAGACTTTGAGGTGAATAATGAAGTGAGGTAGCAAACAAACTTTCACAAGCAACTGCCTAACATCGTGGTGGTGAGGACATTTCCTGCTGAGTTAGAAATGAGTTGAGCCAGAGTTGAGTGAGTGTGAACAGAGCAGCCTGCTGGGAATATTATGACTGATTAAATGTGAAAAACTATGCAAAGGAAACAGTATGGAAGAGCCTGTACATGCCCCAAACTGAAACATAATTACAGTTCCCACACCACTCTCCAACTATTTGCAGTATATTCTCTACCCAGCCACATTTAAGACACTAATATTTCGTGAAGAAGAATTATAGTTTATATCTGCTCTTTTTTTTCCCTACAGGATGTGCATACAGAGACCCTCTGCTGAAGAGGACATTAAATAAAGAGAAGTGCTAAAGCTAAATTATTGTTAGTATGAATGCACATTTTGCTACCAGAACTGCATGATATGGTAAATAGCACCTACACTTGGCTCAGGAAGTCTTCTCCAGCTGCCTTGAGGTTTTCAAAATATTAAACAGATAGTTACACCTTTGGCATGAGGCTACAAATGTGCCTGGGCAACTTCTGTCCTGGGTACTTTTCTACTTCCCCACAATCTAAATGGTGGGACAGGATAGCAAGAAGAAGCAAGGAAGAAGGAGTGAACAGGAGAACAATACCAGGGAAGCTGACAGGAGAACATTTCCACTGAACAACACAGTAAACATGAAAGGAATTCTGAGCTTCATCAGGATATTTTCATGTCTCTTATCTCAAAAGTATCAGTCTTCAGATCAAATAAATTCCACCCGTTTCCACAAAGAACAAAATATTAATYTGGAAAGGGTTGCCAGCTGTCATCAATGGCTACTGATACCGAAGCCAGTTTTAAAACCCAACACAACTCTACATAGTGCATGTATTTAAAAATATATCAGTATTTATGTAGTTCTTTACTGCTGTACACTTCATGGTACACATAGATATGCATGCAAAAACTACACTAGGAGAGTTTCCCTTCTTTCTATAGATAGGAGACTGACCCTCACATTGCAAGGGTCTGGAAAAAGGATGGCTTAGGGAAAGAGGATCATGTTAGGAAATACTTAAGCAAGCTGGACATAATTAAGTCCGTGATCCTTGACAGGATGAACCCAAAAATGCTGAGGGAGTTGGCAGATGTAATTGTGAGGCTCTGCTCAATACCTGTGGGCTGATCACAATGACCCAGAGAAGTGTCTGAGAACTGGAGGTAGTAGATGTCATCCCTGTCCTCCAGAAATGACAAGAAACCACAAGGARCTACAGGCTAGGCAGTCCCAACTCAGCACCTGGGAAGGTAATTGTGCCAGTTTTTCCTGGGAYAGAGTGAAGTTTTTCCCAGCAGGGGGCTGTTTTGGACTTATGCTGGAAAAAGCATCGGTAACACATGGGTATTTTAGTAAGCACGGGCTTTTGACACTTCTCTAAACTGGTCATGGAGAAGCTACCTAAGTGTGGTCAAAAGCTGAAAGTGAGGTGGATTGAAAACTGGCTGAACAYTCAAAAGGTGGCAGCGTGTCCCAGTGGACGGGAAGGTGAACATGAGGCCAACAATCCTGGACTGCATTAGGCAAAAAATCCCCTAGGTCATGAGAGGTGATCCTACCCCTCCACTCTGCACTGCTGAGGCYATTCCTGGAGTACTGTGTCCAGCTCTGGGCTCCCCAGTAGAAAAAAAACACATGGACACACTGAAGAGAAACCAACAAAGAGACACAAAGATGATGATGGGTCTGGATCATCCTTCACATAGAGAGACTGAGAGAGCTGGGACTGTTAAGTTTGGAGGASAGAAGGCTCAGGGGGACCTTACCAATGTATATAAATACCTGAAGGGGTGATACAAAAAGAACAGAGTCAGGCTCTGCATTGGGCTACCCAGGGAAGTGGTGGAGTCACTGTCCCTGGAGGTGTTTGAAGAAAGACTGGATGTGGCACTCAGTTGAGTTGATAAGGTGGTGTTAGGTCACAGGCTGGACCTGATGATCTCCAAGGTCTTTGCCAACYTAGTTGATTCTGTAATTGTTTTTGCCAAATCCTAAT
Source organism: Mixornis gularis (assembly GCA_003546035.1). Taxonomy (NCBI): domain Eukaryota; kingdom Metazoa; phylum Chordata; class Aves; order Passeriformes; family Timaliidae; genus Mixornis; species Mixornis gularis. The sequence goes on from QVAJ01000129.1 coordinate 1,572,724, forward strand.
ACGCTAGGTATTAATCCTGAGGCTACTTGGTTTTTCTCAAMACTTTTCCACAGAAAGTACTAAAAAAGATCTTACAAAGCAAAAGTGCTGCGTATTTATCACAGGTGAACCCTTCCAAAGGACCCATTGCATACAGTTCACTACAGCACATGTTGTTCTCCAATATTTATTCTGGATACAATCTTTTATTACCAGTTTCAAACATACGAAATGTCAAATGTCAAAACTAACAGTAACCAAACCTACAATTTATACCAACAGAGTTTTAACTAGAGWTACCTTATGCGCCAAAACCTGGTAACATTTCCATCTGCACCTCTGTTAACCTCTGAGAAGTAATCAACATATGCTTCAGAAATATAACTAATTGAAAGAATGTATATTGAATTTTCATGGTGTTGTACTATCCGTAACACATAATGATGTTCACAGCACATTCCTAGCGGATATCTTCAGTCTTTTCATGGATGTTTAAAAACCCAAGACGACTACAAAGAAACTTAACACTCAGTCAAGAGGCTACAAAAGCATGCAGGAATAACTTTCACTTAAGCATGAATAAAAACCTTCCAAGATTTACTTCTAGAAGATATAAAAAAGAACATCATTATATGCAAATACTCTCTTAATTTTATGTCAAGCTGTAAGATTAACGTATCTTTGAATTTTCTCCAATGTAATAAAAAACCTAATTGTTTTCTTCCTTGTTTTTGAAGTATAGAAAATAAGTTTCATTATAACATAAACAATCATACTTAGCACAAAATAAACAGAAAGAAAAGTTACGTCTTTACACTTGAATTTCCTTTTCATTTTCAGTATGTGAACTATTTTCTTTGGCTGCCTCTTAAATTAAAACTCCGGGAGCAATTAAAACAATGGTGATGTACTTATCTCTACTTTCAATCTTAACTCCTTTTCTGATTTGTAAATATATTATGGAACACTAAAAGCATTYCAAAGCAGACATACTATGTGAAAACCAACTGATCAACAGCTATTTTCCTATCAAAGTACAAGAAAAGCATCTTCAACACAAATTGTTGCCATGCTCACTTCGGGCTACAAATGCCTTTTTATTTGTTGGTTTCCTCAAGACAAGTGATGATGAGCAAGTTGAACAAAACTCAGAGAATTCACTGGACAACCAGAGACACAAGTATCCATCTTTGCATCAAGTTGCTGTATCTGTTTCATAAAAAATTTGACAAGAATTTAGATCAAAAAATAAAACAACCATCAGCTTGGGAAACTGAGCATCAAATCAAAGAGTTTGGGATAAAGTAAATACCAAGAAAAACAGGCYCTGAAGAAGATGACAATACAGCATTTCAAATTCTTTCCTTGCTGATGATCTGCATGAAAAACTTCTCTTGACCTTGTTGTTTCAGAGAAAAGAGGGATATGAAATAAAATCAAATGCTCATCATTTAGATCGTATTGTCCAAACCAGAATGTAAACATCATCTGCAACTGAACTCCCAACATTTTCCTCCATCAAAGAACTGCTATCAAGTGGTAAACTTCAAGATTAACTTGTTGGTTATTAGTTTTACTTCCCGAAAAAGTCATAAATAGTCTAAATATGAAGGGAAAAAAAAATATCCAAAGAGACAGAAGTTACACTTTTGCCAGAGAAAACAAAGAAGTATATAAAGAAAACAGGAGAACTAACTAGAGCTCATTTATTTTAAGATACTTCTATGGATTCTGAAAGAAAGGGATTTTTGCCTAACCTCAGAAAAATTCCAGCTGGAAGGAAGCATCTCCCACAGCCCAGAAAAAAGTATCCAAATCACAGATACACAGATTTTATAAGAAGTCCTTCTCACTTCCAGTGTATCTTAGGGAACTAGTAATGCAGCTCCACATTCTGAACTCTAATTTGCTTCCTGTAAAACCTCACACTGAACATGGATAGGTTTCACAGTACAAGCTCCTATTCTAACATGGCAGATACAGCGAAAACCACCAAAAATGTTGTATTCCATACAACAATTATTTAAGTTTACAGTAACTGATATTTTGACTAGTTTACAATTTCAAATACTGCATTAATCAGACTTTTGGTTSAGGCATTCCTGACCCTGCCCTTAAGTGGCAATGAGGTAGGCCAGACTGGAGTAAAATATTCCAAATCATTCAGCCTGGGGAATATCCCCTGGACTGGAGTTATAACTTTAGTGACTGGGAGTAGACTATTTATTTTTCTCAGTTTATGACCAAAGTATTAAATCACAAAATCACACAATCATTCAGGTTGGAAGGAACCTCTGGAGGTCATCTAGCTTAACYTCCAGCTGAAAGCAAGATCAACACTGAATTCAAACCAGATTGTTCAGATCCTTGTCCAGTGAGATCTTGAAAAACGCTGAAGATGAGGATTTCACAACCTCGCTGGCTAAGACATCCTAATCTTATCTTCATCATATAATACTTTTTTCCTTATAAGAAGTCGCAACTTCCCATGTTTCAATCTATCACCATTTCCTGCTACACACCTCTGCAGAACCTGCCTGGCTCCATTTTTCTGACAACTTTTGTACTTATTGGCCATCTGCTATTAYGCTTCCTCTGAGCCTTCTCTTCTCCAGACTGAGTCAGTGTACACTGCAATCCTCTCATCCAAAATCTAGGAGTTTCATCACAGAAGGCAATCAGGTTGGTCAGGCATAATTTGTCTTTTGGTAAATCCATGTTGGCCGTCTCCAATCACCTTGTTCATGTGCCCAGAAGTGGCTGCCATGATATTCCCAAAGACCAAGAGGCCTGGATCCATCCATCCACCCATCCATCATCCTTCTTGTCTCTTTCCAATAATCAGAGGCTTGCCCCAGTTTCTGAGTTGACACAGAACTCTCTCATAACAACAGCCAACTCTCTCATCACTGCTRAGCTCTGTGGCCTGGACCTGCTGGTTTTTACAAACGACACCTCTTCTCTCCCATTCCTTTTTGCTGAGCTGGGGAAGCTCTGGCTCTGCTTGCTTCCCACACACCGTTCATTTGCACTTTTGCCATGGGTGCCCAGAATCCAGCCAATTGTTGTGCTGGTTGATGCATGAGAGCCTGCTTTSTGTTATTTCTTTCACCACCTCCCACCTCTGAGGTGACTAAACCCTCACTTCTTACAAAATAGATGCTAAACTCACACATGGGAGGAGAAAGAAAGTCTTGCTTTGCTCTTTTACAAGCAACACATRAGATGGACAAATCAAGATGACAGTATTTAGTTCCCAAGAATATGTTAAAGAACTTGGGCTTGATTAGCAAAGATAATGACGACATCCTGACAACATCAAATTGYCTCACATCAGTGCAGTTCCAATTCTACAATATTTTTAACAAACAAACAAACAACACCCCGACTTCCCCCATAAAACCCCTTATACTTTGGAGCCTAGATATAAACCTGCATCTAAAGAGCAATCCCAGGTGAAAACTATAGCAATACATGTATTAATTTGTCTATTTTAGTTACTTTGAAACACTGATTGTATTGAACTAACAGCAAAACTAGTTACTCCAGAGGAGGAAAGTTACGTTTGAGGATGTGGGATAGGTGGAAAAGCTAACCAATCTCTTAAAAAAAAAAGAATAAATTTAACCTATTCTCTTCCTCAAAGCAAAGCAGTTTCACTAAAATTACAAAAAAAAAAAAAAAAAAAAAAATCTTTTCTTTTTTTCCTAAGTTAAGCCATAAAATTTCAGATGCAACATTTGGAAAGAGACAGCAATGATTGATGCCACTTTAAATTACTTAGAAGTAACTAAAATCCATGTTAGGTTTTAATTTTTGTTGTTGTTGTTGTRGATTTTTTGTTTGTTTGTTTTTAATTAAACTGTGATTTGAAAAACACGGACCTATCAAATTTTAAAAATTACGGATCCTTAAGCTATGGCAACTAATCTATTTTTGAAATGCATTACTATTGACCACAAAAAGCAAATGGATTCATACAGAAAATTATTCAGAATTCTAAAGTTACAGTGAAAATAACGAAAACAGACATATATCTGTGCTTTTCAAAATAAAGTCAAAGAGTAATACAACTCAAGATTCTCGACACTTTTAAGCACTCCATTTACTTTTTCACCTTGATGATATTAACACTTAAACAAAATTGAAAGACATATTCTTTGATAGATGCATAAATATGAGGCAGGGGCTGACTTTCCCATTACTCTATCTGACATTCTCCACATATTTTCCTTGTTGCCCTCTCATTGTTTCTAGAACACCCCTCACTTTCTTCCACCCCTCACTCTGCCTTTCCCTCCAACGACGTTAAAACCGCAATTCTCATATTTGAATTTTTTATTTTGAACAACAGCAATTCCACAGCTCCCTCTTTAATCTATTCAATATGCTKCASTTAAAAACAAAAAGGCAATCTCCCYCTTTCCCCCCTAAAAAAACCCCMAAATCAAAAAAAMCCCACCAAATATCCCACAGCAGCCCAAACCTTCCCTCCACAGTAAGGACCCTTTTGTTGCTGAAAGAGTGAGATGGAGAAGCAGAGGGATTCTAATTTGGACACAAATATTCTTTCCTCTAACTCTACAAACCCAGACCATACAGATGCCGCCCCTTTCGAAGTCCCTCAGCTCCTTTYTCCAAGCCAGCTGGCAAGGAGGCAAAAACAAGCTCACTCTCTTCCTTTGTTGTATGTGAGAAATTAAAATGTAAATACATTTTTTAAAAGGCTGTAGCACTAGGACTGAATTTGACAGAAAGCTTGAGCTGTGTTTTAGCATGGTTTGAAACTTCTTGGTATTTTACACTACGTCAGACCTCCCACAAATTGGCTTACCCAGATGAGGAAAATCATGATTAAGACACGTTCTTGTTCTGAGCAGCTCCCCTTTTCAGAGGGGCACAAACATTGCTTACAGTAAGGCTCTTGGCTCAAAGTGTTTGCAAAAAGGGAAAGCAAATCCTGCTGGAATAYAGCCTTCTCAACTGGATGTATGCAGATTTATTAAGCATATGTAAAGATATTTAAAGGACTGGAGGCCACATTGAAAAATGTAAAGCACTGCARCACCAGTTAAAAATACAAAATATCATAAAAATGAGTAAAATTTTTATTCTTCCTTAAAAAAAAACTACTGGGTTTCTGTTGTGCAGTAGATTTACCAGCTATGTCAGTGATTGGTACAGGTTAAGATAATTTAATTGGTGGTGACAGAATGGGACTGTGTTGAGAGTTGATAAAATATTGTCACAGGAGTTGCGACACTCCTCAAAGAGCTGCTTTTTTATTTAACAAATAATCATTTCTTAAAAGAATGTGAAAGTAAAGACAGACAAATTCGATATAAGCAGGAGGGCAAGTGCCACTAGACCTCCATTCATGAAAGAACTCTCTAATGAAAATATGCAAAATATGAGATGTCTTTAGACTATTCCTGTAGTCTTTGTTAGCTAAAACATCCCCTTTCTTCCTGCATGGGAGATGTCCACTGCATTTTTAGCTGAATTCCTTAAAGCCCCAAATAATTTTCCTCAGCTGACCACTGCCACCACATTTATAGAAAATAACAGCATAGGGTATCTAAGACTAATTTATCTTAAAACACCACTGAATGTGTTAAAGGGACACAGAGCTGAGATGTGTCTTTACAAGTCCAAGTCCCAGGGACTCAGCGAACTCCTCACCAGCCCAGCTGAACCAGCAGCTGTTTTCCCACTGKGGATTTTGAGCAGGTAATGGAACTCCCAAGGGGCAAAGATACAATCACACTCCATATGAAACCCCAGAATTGTTCCCTCTACTGACCTTTCTCAGGTTTTGGGTTTTTTTTTTCCCCCCCCTTTGTTTTATTTACTCTTTTAAACAAAGTATTTCACAGAAGAATTTCACAAAGTATTTTGACAAAAGCAGGCATCACACACTCTCTGAACTRGGTTTTAGCTCAAAAAGATGGAAATGGATCTCCTTTTCTGCTTATCACTAACAAGAAGGCTCTTCAAGAATAAAAAGTACCTTTCCAGTTGTAAAGTTTGAATATAAGGGAGCTGCAGAAGATTTTCCATTTCTTGTTGCTTATGAGCTCAAACTGTGTTTTCCTTCTGAGCTTCCCTGAAGTTATCAACACTTATTGCAAATTCTTTGCCTAGCAGATCAATAGAAATTTGCTTTCTCAAAAGTCAGACAAACTCAGCCCTTTGAAAACCTAGCACAGAAACTATATTCTCCCTACATAAACGGGAAGTACATTAARCACAGACTTACTGGCTGAAATTATTCTTAAAATATAAAAAAATAYTATAATAACTGAAGAAACTCAGAATTTCTCTCAGTCATTTATTGCAATGCCTTAGATTATTTTCAAAGCACTATTCAGACCTATTATTTCATTTTGTCATTACGATACTCACTTCTGGAAATTGATGTTGATCATCCTAACCAATTATTTGCCTGAGAATGCTTYAATTTGTAATGCATATCCCAAACCAAAACATTCCATGTGTTTATCAATACATTCAAGCAATAGGTTTATTTTTAAGGAATTGCATATAACTGGGAAAATCTGTTTTATCTTAATATCCTCCAGGTTTAAGAACAGATGTTCTAGTTTTCATTAGTATCAGCTTTCTCCAAGTGACAAAACTTCCGCCAAGAACAGTAAAAAAGTCTTCAGTAGTTTAAGTACATGATTATTTTAAATGTCACATGCTCTTCTGGACCTTTTAAGCCTTTAATGAGGAAAAAACTTCATACAAGTCTCAGCAGCAAAACGTTATTTATTTATTTAAGAGCAGGAACAGTAAAGTTACCAATACTTTATCTCTGGAACTGCTTTCTCAATATCAAGAGTTATACTGAAGTGACCTGTTGCACACCTTTGCAGTAGCTTAAAATATTAGTTATTTGTTGACACTTTGCCTACATATTAACATTTTGGCAGTTCACTCAACTGAAAAAAAGTAAAGGCATAATTAATAAGGAAGTTTCCAAGGTAACTGAGAAGGGATGAATAAMTTCAACTTTGATATGTAAATCACAAGAGTTATTCGGCTATGTAACAACTTCCAAGGTGTGAATTTGTTAGATTAGAATACATTTATACAAATAAATTTGCTTAATACTTGGCAAATTATACATTTCAGCTGGGTTTAGAAACACAAGTAAACTGTGTTTCAACACCACSTGTATACTACATAGAAATAAAATTTAATACAGATTGAAAAAGTAAATTTAAAGGTGTAGCAGGTTAATTAACCAGTAAAAGTTTTAAGTATTAAGCTGCATTGCGCAATCATTTATAGTTTATTAATGAATTATAAACCAAATAAGATGATTTAACAGGTAAAGAGCAATGGTGGGACAACCCTTCAAATCTCTCCCCAAAACAACATACTGATATTTGCTGTGCATCTTCTGCCTCCCTGTATAAACAGGAAGTACAAATTCTTTTAAAAGCATTGACTAATTTTGGCTAAGATTGGCTAAGATTTACTATTTTGGTGGTGAGTAATGCTCAGGTACTCACAATAATTACCCTGTCTCAGATGCCTTACACTGAACACAAACAGGACTGCAGAGAGGACCTRGATGCACGGAGATGCTTTGGCACCATTCCTCAACTTTTTTAAGGAGGTGCATGCCAAGTAGCAGATAACTGTCCTACAAGCATTGCAACATTTTTCTTTAACTGTTAAATCATCTTGTCTGGTTCACAGTTCATTAATAAACTATGAATGGCTGCAGATTGCCGAAAATTTTATTGCTCCTTAACCTGCTACACTTTTAAACTTACTTTTTCAATCTCAAGTTTTATTTATGTAACAGATAACTGGCCTGAAGCATTGTCTTAGCAATACAGTTACCTAAGTTCCTTTCTACACAGGTTTCTTTTCAGATAAATGTTGCACATTTTCATTTTCCCCTCAAAAACCCAACAATACACTACTCCTACAAAAGCCAGAAAAACCTTGATGTGAAAATCTTGGTGACACRAGACTGGTGGTAAAGAACTCTAACCAATCAGTGTGAAACATATCTGGGCATTTCACAACCTTTTAAAGTAGAATTTTCACATTAAGTAGGATAAAAAGTAAAAGATCAATCCCTCTCAAAAATGYATTTGCTGTGAATGTGCAAACAAAGATGTGCAGTAGCTTTGACCAACCTGTAACACTGAACATAAATCAATAAATGCACTCAAATAAATCYAGGATGCACTGGCATAAAACAGATCAGGACACATACAAAGCAGTCAGGACACAAAACTTGGTTTAAAAAAACCTGTTTTGCTAGTACCTAYTTGCACACTAAGGAAAGGAAGGTTATTTAAGCACGATTTTTTGAATACTTTGAAAATCAGGGAGGCGAAGGAGGCACATAAGTGTAAAAAAATAAATGCTTGGCATGCCCTATGACTGTAACTGAGTATCGGATTATAGGGCAAGTCAGGCATCTCAAAGCTGTYAAATAACTGCACAACAGCATAAGAGAGGTATATTTTTAAAACAAAATTAGAATGCTTAGTGTTATATCCACTCTTCTAATTAATAATTCTGAAACAAGACAACAAAACAATTAATAAAAGAATTGAAGTTTAAAAGGAAAACATAAGGCAAAAGAGCAGAATCTTTCCATAACAGAAATAAAAAAGTTATTTTTCCTCATGGATGGAAAAAAAATTTAGAGGAAAGAAGACATCAAAACTGAGAGGGGGGCGAGGGTAGTGGGGGAAACAGGCCAAAATGTAAACAGCTCTGAAATTATTAATAAATAAAGACTTTGAATAAAAATGAGTGTCTGAAAGAAGAGTACAGAGAGTGACATTAAAAAAAATTAAAGGTGAATAAATAAACGTGAGGTATCTGGCACTCACTTGAAAAAGAGGTGGGCAAGGGATTGTTGCCATATCCATAAATACCTTTAGCAGTTCAGCAAAAAGATGCACTGCTATCTGTTAAAGTGTCTTTTCTGAAACCCCCCCTTTTTCCATATTCCATAATTTGAAACCCTGCTGTGACCCGTGAAATTTCCTGGAATCTCATTTATAAATTTGTTTGCAGGTACAGTACATAAACTTTTTTTTCACACCTGTTTTTTTTTTTTTTTTTTTTTTAACATTCTGTCTCCTCTATGTCTGCACCTAAAACCAACCTAAATATTTTCTTAGAAGATGGTGTTTAACAGGATGTAAGTCATATATTAGTTTTGTAAGAAAACATACATTTTCTAGTACTCCAGCCATAAAAACCACCTACCTCCAAGACCTGTTTCCAACCTCCTGCAGAACACCTTTTCCAGGATCATAAATGCACTCTCCTGGAAGGAAAGACCAGGAAGGCGATGACAGGGTGTCACCTCGTGTGTGAGGGAGGACCTGGAATGTGTGGAGCTCTGTTTTGGGGTAAGGGATCAGGGAAGGATTTGGGAGTCAGGATTAGCAGGCAGGCCAGCCAAGTGGGAACTGCTGTGCCAGACAGCCTCCAGAGGGATGAGGCAGGTGAGACCTTCTCAAGAGAACAGGAGGGAGGCTCATTTGATTCCTCACGAGAATGTTTCCAATCCCAGAATCCGCCAGTGGGACAACACGGCGATCCAGGAGATTCCTGGGGCACACGGATAACAACCCCCAGAACACACGCAGCTGAGCCACAATCCACGAGGCACTCTGTTGGACCTGAGCCTTAAAAACATGGAAGGACTCTTTGAGGACGTGAAGATCTGCCCTGACTGCAGTGACCATGAGATGGTGAGTTCAGGAGAAGGGCAAAACCAAGGATCATAACGTTGGACTTCAGGGACAAGGCTTTGGCCTCTTTGGGATCTACCTGGGACATGGGACACAACCTTAGAGAGAAGGCTCCAAAAGAGCTGGTTCCTGCTCAGGGATTATCTCCTCCAAACTCAAGAATGGTCCATAGGGACAAGCAGGAAGTCAAGCACAAGCAGCAGGAGGACTGCAAGCATGTAATCACTAAACTCTGACGTAAAAGGGAAGTGGAAGCACTAACTTCAAAAACAATGATACAGACACAACCAAATATGCATCCTGGTTTATATGAATTTGTGTGATAGTATATAAAATTTGTGTCTAATATAAAAAACCTTCCAAAACAACAGGCAATATTAATCAAAATTAAAATAAAGTCATCCCTCAGAGTTAAGTGGGAACAAATTGGCCCAAAATCTCAGGTTTACCATTTCCTATCTTTACAGAACTGCATTTAAAGACTTTTTCCTCATAATTTGAAGCTGTGTAATTTAAATGTGACATTTTTACAAGTACTCAAATGAAAAATTCCCCAAAACATCAACAGCTATGGAAATACATAAATGAAACAACATCTAACACCAGTAATGACCGAACTTGGGTTATTGCTACCTTTAATCCCAGCTAGGTGTTATTGCATGTCCTAGCCAACTTGCTTTGGATCACTCTGTATTGTTCTGTGAATGTTCTTCTCAGGATAATCTTCCTCTCCTGCCTTTCTGAAACACCACGCAAACGAGGAGCCTAACTGTCCCACTTTCTTACACACAAAAATATTATGTAAAGTGAAGTCGCACTACCAACCTATTCACTTCCAATCATGATTCTTTGCCATAACAGTAATACTGCTACATAAAAGAAGCATATTTAAGTCCTTTTTTAAATATTTTTTTAAGATATTCCCTAAAGAAAGGTGGAACAGAAACACTGGTTTCCAAAAGAAAAAAAAAAAATTTAGGTGTTTCCAGAACAACTAGATTTGCTAAGTCGCAAGAACAGAAGCCTGTTGCCAAAAGATAAAAAATAAGTTTATTTCAAAAAGAAGGGTCACACCACAGCAACTATATTGTTCTTTAGAAAAACAGCCTGCTTAACTTCCAGAAATGGATGATCATCGGAAAAAATGTCTATAACCGCAAATAGAATTTTCCAGTGGCAATGCAGCACTTCTTCAAATGGGACTGTGTGGGAAATCAAACAAAAAGCAGAGAAAAGTATGATCCAGCTCTTAGTGAATCACCAAAACCAGTTGTCTGTAGATAGACCAAACATCAGGGGCCTTATCAGCTAAACAATCTGTCCAAAGAATTAAGTTCCTGCTCAGAGCAGTTGGAACCAGGCCCTCCTTTCCCTTCTCAAATTAAGTGTTCTCTCACTGATATGCAAACAGGAGAACATCACCTACTGATGAGGAATGTTAATTTTGCTATTGATGGCTTTCACTGTATTAAAAATTGGAGTTTGGTAGTTTTAAAATGCAGCCTTTGCTTATTGCTACGACATATTGTAATATGGCTGCAACAAAATTTTAGATTTCTAGGATTAAGTGACCACTAAATCTGCATTATCTTCAAAACCTCGTACGACTTACTAGCCCCAAATGACTTAAAAATATGTAGCAACTCACACCTAAGGAAGAGCTGAAGTGCTAAAAGTTGAGATGAATATATATAATCTGATCGAAAAAAGGGAAAAATATAAAACTGACATACCAACCAAGAAAATATAAAAATCAGATATACATTTGCACCTGTTTCTCTCCTGTCTAAACTAAGCAAGGAATTATAAGGCTAAGATTGCAACTTCATGGTTGCAACACTGCACACAAGTCAAACCCCCTAAATTTACACTTCCCACAGGAATTTTAACTCAGTTCCAATTTTCAAATAAAGAAGTTAGAAATATACTATTTTATTCTGCCTCTCAAATAGTACAAACACTAAAGCAGGAATGTGGGAATCATAACTCTAATTTTATTAGCGTATATGAATTCAAGATCTCAAAGAGACCACTGCATTAAATATTCAAACAATTCCATAATACTAGTTAATAGTTAATTTGTTTATTCTTTTATGAACCCACTGCTGCCCCTTTACTGTCTCTGGTTGCTGCAGTTACATATGGGAATAATGTTAAGAATGTAAAAATACTGCATGGCCCATTCAACCTTGATTTTTTTAAAAGTTAATTTTATTTAGATGAAACACAGAACTTTTTACCTTTTGGTTTTACACAATGATAAATGTGGCAACACTCTATTGTCATCCATTGGTTAAATATTAACACTGTACCAAAGATTTGGAATTCTGGCTCCCATACTTAGGACTAGTGATTATCACTACCCTTCAGTTTTCAGAACTACCAAATTCAGTTTAAGGCTTTTTTTACACTTAGGATGAAGAAAGTTTGTGACTAGCCCAGTACAAAACTTGCTTCATTAGAATGGTAACCCAGCTCAGAGAAATATTTTTACGTTCCTATCTTGCCTTTCCAAGTTATTGTTTTCTATACTAAAAAACCTAAAGCAGATTTCATTGATGCAATTTTGTGAGAACAAAACTGTGATAACGTAACTGTCAGCCTTGACTGAGGCAGAAACCAACATGACAAGATATAAAAAAAAAATAGATTACTGACTTAGTTGACAAAGATCATTGAAATCTCTCAGAACTAAGCACAGTACCTTCTTAAAAAAAAAAAAAAGGACTTAATCTAAATATCACCTTGTTAAAAATATGGTTGATTGACTGGCTTTGTTATATCTAGAGTAGCTTTTGAGAATTCCCTGTCACAAGTGCCAGAAGCCAGTTAATTAGTAAACATAAAGGTGCATGAAACAGTGCATGTTCATGCAAAAGGCAGTTAGAAAAGTCTCCTGAGGCACTGGTTTTATACATTTTACTCAAACATTAACACAGCAATTTCATTTAACAGGAATTAAGTCAACGCACACCTACAGCTTTGGACGGTGGCATCGCTGCCATTGGAAACCTCACCCTGAGGGTTCCCAAAGCTGTGCCAGAGGCACCACTGCAGCCTGCTTTAAAGCTTTTCAGGTCAACTGCACTAAAAACCAGCTGCTTCTCCTGGGAAAGGCAGAGCCAGTGTGACACACATCTGTCCTCAGGAGCTGCCAGCTCTGCCCAGTGTGTGGCCACAGGTGGTGACCCTCGTGGCGCAGGAGCCAGAGGACAAAGACAAAAGAAACTAAAAGCTGTAGTAAGGAAGCAGGGAACTGTTGTAAATGACSAATGTATATTAATTTGTGCCTAAGAAATAAAGGAGTTACAGGCAGGAAGAGAAACATTCTGTTGAGGAGCTACAGGGGGAGAAAAAGGGGGGGAGCAGAACGGGGAGAGATTTAAAGCCATCAGCACTTGAATGCTGTAGCCCAGCCGAACCAACATGCTTGATGGT
>QVAJ01000129.1:1592904-1657021 GCA_003546035.1 Mixornis gularis
AATGTTAATTCTCTAATCATAGAATGGTTTGGGTTGGAAGRGACCTTCAAGATCATCTCATTCCAACACCCYGGCAGGGACAGAACACTTTCCACTAGACCAGGTTGCTCCGAGCCCCATCCTTGAAAATCCTAAAAACCTAGTCCTAAAACCACTTGAGAAAAGATATAAGTACAACATACTACAAACTACAGTTGCAATGTTTTCAGCTTTAACGGTAGCCAGTTTTTTTGAGAGAACCTTCCTGCTGTTTCATTCACACATGCTCAAAGCCATCAGCATGCCTTTAATATCTCTAACACAGTTCTCTCTCTTGCAGCTCATACCAAAGCAGTATGGTTTCTCTCAGTCATAGGTATCATAAATACTTTTAAAATCATTTTACTTCAAAGCCTGAATCACAGAAACCCACGGACCTTTTGCCCTTAAAAAGCATTTCAACCAAAATGTGCACAGGAAAGATGAGACAGTGACATTTAATACAYTGAGTTCCTGCACTGAAGCTCAAAAATGGTGGGTTTACCTGCACTTCAGGAAGAGCTGGATTTATCACACTCCTGCCTGTTTGAATAGCTGTTGCCACATTATCACTTGATAAAATGAAGGAGTCTGAAGGAACCAGGCAGGAAGAAGGCMCAGAGTGCTCCAGGAGAACATCAGTAGATCTATGGACTTCAGGAACTAGAATCAGAAAACACACAAAATACGAAGAACAGCCCAAAAATTAGTTCTGTTTCTGGAGTCCATCTGGAGTCTATCACAAGTCTAGTCATACCAATGTAAGGTTATATCATCTTATAATCCAATTGCACTGAAGAGTAATTCCACACAAAGTGCCTGTGTTTTTCTGGAAAAACTGGAAAAGGGACTTTTTTGGCTTTCTTTTAGGTACCTTAAGATAAAACTCCCCTCCCATTCCAAATGTCTGTCTTCAAAGGCAGCTTCCTATAACAATTACCTACTCTGTTACGTCAAGTGGCAGTGAAGTGACACAGAAGGTGATCTTTTTGTATCTAAACAAACATTAAAGTCTCAGCTTTATGCTATCACTTAATGCCCTGAGTCTCAGTTTTAAGTCAATTTTCATCTGATGGAAAAACTGATAAAATAATGTACCAGGCAATTTCTGACCCAGCAGGCAAGTGGTTCTYTCACTAAAACTGTCAACTCACATGGAAAAAGTGAGCATGATCCWTGTGATGAGAGTGTTCAACATTTGGTGAGGATTACCATAGCACAGGCCTAATTAACATATAAATAATTTGTCACAAAAGTAAAAACAGCCACGGAGACTGGGCACATAYGAGGAATGTAGACTTGCTGAGATTAGAGCTTTAGGCATTCACATATTTTGGGGTATCCAATCCTAGAGATAAAACTTYATTTTTCACGTAGTAGAGTTTTACATGGAACCTTCTACAACCAGGTGGAGCTTTCAGTAGTTCTAATTATAGTAATGAATGCTTAGCATCTTGAAGGGAAAAAAAAAAACTCCGAACCAGAAACAAAATCCCCACTCCTTAAGTTGTAAAAATGAAACCTAGGAAATGAGGAGCAACAACTGGTGAGCACTTCTGAACATTGTGGTTTAAAATGTTCAGCTAAACACATGACCTTGCAGAAGACAAGAAAAGGTGGCAACTCTCCAAGGTATCATTCAAGCATCTCTTTTTACCAAACCTTCTTTTCACTTTTCAGCAATGCTAAAGATTCATAAATTAGACATTCCAAGAATTACACGCGCTATGTCTGTAATTCGAGCTCTCTTAATTCATTCCTCTTGTGTATATGGTGAAATTGCATTTTAGTTCAGCTCAAAATTCGCTTATAAAGAGAACCCCTAAATTGTCCCTGCTTACCATACCTTAGTTACCATAATGGGACAGTTTCACAACCCCTGAAACAAAACCTTGCCTCTGCTGGAACTACCTGACYTGACTCCAACAGGCTAAGTCTGATAGCCCTGATGAATTTCCAAATAAATTTATTTWTCATTGATCAGAGCTGCAGCACTATAGAGAAAAGAAGCATGCACTCAATTACAGGAATATCAAAAGTCATACACCCAAAAAGGCTGAAATAAGATGCAGATATAAGTTATTGCCAGAATTGTACTTAAAAAGTGTCTAATAATTTCTGAAGCCCTGGCTTCCCAATATTAAGAATATTCTGTCATAGGTTTGTGTGTAAGAACTGCCATGCAGTTGGTTAACAGAAGCAGMGATCAGGGACAATCTGCAATCTTGCTAATGAAAATGTGTCTTTACACTGGTAATGAAGCTCAAACAATTATTAAAATTCCGTGGAGGGTCAGAAATTCTGAAAACAAAACCAAGTGGATGAACATCAACTGTTAAATCAACATTCCACTGAGTCTTATCCTTCGTACTGAGTTTCAGAATGAAGACATCAAACATCAAAAGTACCACATGGGTAATATTTACTAATTGGATGTTACTTACATCCAGCAATTAAGAAATGATATGTCAGCAGGGCTCTGAGCAAATGACCATATAATAATTACTTGACACATTTTTTGTAGCATGCTGCAAACTACTTGTAGCACAGTTCCCCTACATGTAAGCTTCAGCTGTTCAAAATAAAAAACCCAAGAAACAAAATTAAACTTCCTTCCTCAACTCCCCTTGTCTTTATATTACAATTCAAGGACACTTTCACTGTATTCACTGAATTCTACCCCTGAACATTTTCAGTTAAAAGTACGTTCAGGTGGAAAGATTTGATTTTAAATCTGGTTTTGTGTCCACAGTAGAAAAAACCACTCTGATGCACTCACAGCACAAAGCTCTTCCYCACATTTTATTCTTCCAAAGCCAAAATATTCTGGAAGAAAGCTAATTACATCTACTACCCGAACATTTTAAATCTACAGCTATGCGGTCCATACTATCAAAAAGATAGTAAGAAGCCCAAGACCAATTTCAAGGGCAAAATTGCACTGAAATCACCATTGAGGTCTTAGAAATGATTTTTGAATTCTGCCTGCACACTGAAAAATATGGCCATAGGCTTCAGKGTTTTGTTTTATAACTTCCAAACAYCAGATATGTAGGAAATTCACGAGTAACTCCTCCTCTGGGAAGTTCATCAAATCTTAGGTGTATACAATGAGATCAMCCCCAAATTTATCAAAATCACCTCAATAGCACCATAATACACTTGAATTTTTCAGCAAGCCTGACTGAGAAATTTCTAGGRTAAGACAAGAACATTTTTCTATATAGGTAACATTGGGCAGACAATTCAAATTCAGTTATTTCTGTTTCTAAAAACATCGATCTACAAGTCAATGCCCAMGAAGCACTTGACCAATGCTATTAAAACCTTGCCTATTGCAATAAACTAATTTATTCACAGCAATATCTGCACGAGAAAGTCACGTAAAGGTTTTACAGTAACAAAATATGCAGAATATAGGAGTTTTCTTATAATTTTGAAATGCTTAAAATACCTTGGTATAACTTACCCTAGGACTTCTGTGCCACTTAAAATCATACAAAAACTTCAGTGTTAYGTACAAATAATTTCAATTCTACACACTTTACAGGATTTTAATTGGACTTCACTGACAGACACTGCACAGCTATATTGSATTTAATTTATTAAACACATTAAGATATGCTGCTGAATTTAAGCAATAATTTTAAATATCAGTCCAAATGACAAGATGAATAATAAAGTTATTTGGAAAAAATAACACTTCCTTAGTATTTGTTTTTCTTTGTTTCAATGACAAATAAAACTACTCATTCTGTAATAGATAAAAGCCAGAAATAAATTAATAAGAATGTTTTAAGAACATAATATATAGAGAGCTCATTTTGAGAAAAATCCTTGCCTTATTTTGCATAATTTATTCTGCATGAAAATACAATGTGGGTGGTTGGTTATTTTTTCCCCTTGATGTTGCAAAAGTGCCGTTTCGTTTTGTGAAAAGAGTGAAATCTAGACCACAACAAAATCAGTAACACCTCCACAATCTTTTAGTTCTACTCATAATATATAATTATCAAGAAACTTTTATCAATTTCCTAAAATCCAGACAGGCACCAGTCACTTGTATAAATTAATAAAATAATTCCCTAATGTTTCTGCTTCAGATAAAGCATATGTAATATATTTTTCAACTATATAAACGGCTTAAGTAAAAAAGATCATTCTCATCCCTCCTCTCTTTCCCAAAGCAAGTAAAAGACTTCATCACAATCCTATTTTTAACTCTACTTTTTCTGTTTTACCACAGTTTGCAACAGATCTTCCACACTCAAAAGTAAACAATATCCTTTGAATGAAGAAGTTCCATTCCTTTTCTACTGTATGAACTGGATTTCTCTTTCATTCCTCAACAAAGTTTAACTTTGAGAAGTGCAGCTCCCCAAAATAATTGCTCAGGAACATTCTTATGCTCAAGGTTTGACTGCTGGCTATTCTTTTATTGTGCGCTATTTTATTATACACACCCTTCTTAGCACTAATTTTTACAGTGAATGCATAAGGACAGGAATAGAATATAAAGATTTTTTACAGTGATTCTGTCAATACCTGTAGGAAATGCTGCCCAAGCAATAGCAGGAGATGTGGTCTGCTTTTCACCATTTCCAAACTCATAACTCTCTGCTGCCTGGAAACAAGAAGAAACTGTTACATATTTTACAAAATGCTCTAAATGTCCATAAAACAGTTGAAAATAGTTAAATGTCAAAGCAAAGTTATCCAAACAGCATACCTCAAATCCTCCAAAGTCATCATCATCCATCTTTCAGCAGGCACTAGAACACAAAAGAAATCTTGATTTTAAAACATTTTCATAACCTCATCCCCCGCTTGCTCAGAAATGAGCATTCAGTCCTTCCCTCCAGTCTCATCTCCACAGCCTACCCGAAGTCTCCATCATTTTTAAGTCATAAAACAGATCAAGGGGCCTAAATAAGAGCTTTTTTACACTGAGGATGCAAGGCCAAGAACTGCAAGATCTCGCTTAAGAAGCACTTYTTTATTGATCGAGTTGAATACAAAAAATTGGGTATTTTACAACAAAATTTGAATAACTTCAGGGCASAACATAAGCACTGCCCATCAACATAGTCCAACATCTTTTGAAAGTAAAAATGCAGGAAGAGCTTTCTCACAGAGGAAAATAGGAAGATGTTACCTAAAAGTTATATCTAAAGATTTCAGGTATAGCAAACAGGTCCCCAGTACCTCAACAAATGGCACTACAACCATCAAATAATCCAGTCTGGACATACATCTATAAAATAAACAAATAAATACATAAATATGTCCAGAAAATAGGATTTCTGACCACCAGATTCCAAAATGAAGGGTTATCTTCACAATAAGGAAAACAATCTATCTTAATGCAGTCACGATCTACGGYGGACCTTGCATAATTTTGTGTTTATGATTTAAAGCATAAAAAAAATTTTCCATTGTTAAGCTGCTTTTCCAAATCAGCACTGTGATTAAATCCAAAAAGATTTCCTGCTTTTCCCATCTCTTCTTAGCTGTCTGGCAACATCAGAACAAACTGCAGCTTGGGACAAGACTGCGGTGAATTTCTGGAAATTTTTCTGCTACCACAGAGGTCCGTCCCTAGGTTTCATGGAGGGGCTGATTAAGATTTTACAAACTGATCAGCATTTTTGACTTGTAGCCCTGAATTCTGTGGCATTTGGATATATTTATAGTTAAACTGCAGTTCCTTTTWAAAAAAAAGCAGGCTAAGTTACTCAGCTAATGAAAGTAACTCAAGACATATAAAGCTGTTGAAAGAAAGGTATTATGCATTAAGAAAATATATATATCTCTATAATTCTGATATGTAAATGAAGGAGGAGTCAAAAAAACCTTTATGGTCTTTACAGGATGTTAAAATGTTTATAAAGCTAATTGATTTCAGTTAAAACAGTCTATAGGCTGGATAAACTATTACTGCAGAAAAGATGGAAGGGGACTGTTTGCAAGAAAGGAGGTTTAGATTGGATGTTAGGAAGAAATTGTTCCCTGTGAGGGCGGTGAGACCCTGGCACAGGTTGCCCAGAGAAGCTGTGGCTGCCCCATCCCTGGAAGTGTTCCAGGCCAGGCTGGATGGGGCTTGGAAGCAACCTGGGATAGTGGAAGGTGTCCCTGCCATGGGACTGGGTGATCTTTAAGATCCCTTCCAACCCAAACYATTCTGTTATCCAATGATAAAACATCACTATCACAGTGTAAGTAGAAATATTTGATTAAATTGAAGTRTTGTTCAACAGTCTCATGTGGTATAAGGACTAAGTATCTTTTTAGGGACCACGAGGCACTTTGTTGGTTTTGCGCCAGTTGGGTTTTGTGCTGGTTCATTATCCAAGATAGAAAGAAGGTAGTTGGGTGTTTTTCCCATCAGTGTTAAGATTAATTGGTCAAAATTAGGTTAATTGGTGCACTCCATGCACTCTGTCAACATTCAGAGCTTTAACACACAGCTCTAGAACACAGCACGTGTGCACAAATGATGGGTGGAGACTGTGTGGACAGCACGGGACTGYAGATGGAGACAGCCCAAACTGAGAATGTCCCTGTTTTCATGCCACATTCCAGGAAAAACCACCCAAACCAGAAAACCAGACTGGTGACTGACACAATCACTGCAGAGCACAGTGCTCAGGTAGCAGGCACAGCAGCCAGCTGGAGAAAGTGAGCCTTTAAGAGGCTAATGTATTTTATCTACACGCTCTGTATCACATCAACACATCTTACAGGCTCTACACAAAGTTCCTTGGAAGCAGATTTTCTCCACAAAGTGTATGAGATGTTCGTTACTCCCATCATCCCAGAACTGGTATGTCTCAACCAGGGAAAGTACATTCAGCACTGTATTTTAAAAATACAAACTGGAACAAGTTCAGAGGAGTTCAACAGGAATTAAAGCACTTTTGGAAAGGCATGCTAAAATGGAGAGGCTCTTAAAAAAATAAAAGGCAAACAAAAATATGAAAAATCATGTTCTAAGAAGTGATTTAACTACTTTGATTTCTCTTCAAATACAACACTGACCTGAGGCAGTAAAGACAGAAGGCCCTGTAAGGAAAACATGTGAGGATTTCCATTTCTCCTTCAAGAACATTTATAAGAAACTATGCATAAATAAAATGGAACTTTTGATAGAGAAAAAGAATGCAGGGCAGAAGAAAAACTGGAAAGCAACCTGTTATTGAATCCATCATCTTTTTTACTGCATTTCATATACAGTTTTTCAAGTCTGGTAACGATCCCAAGACTATCCTGACCTAAGATTACCTTTACCCCACAAATTTTAAACACAGACATTTTGTGGCTCTAAGAGCGTGATTTATTTATGAATTATTCCACATGTCACTCCAAAGRAATTAAAGATCAACAAACTCCAAGCAAGTCTCTATAGTACCAATGGTGTTTTCACATCTAGCTGTTAATCCTCCAATTTCCAATTCTTCAGAGACCCCACAGGAATTCCAGAAGTGATTTTCCCTCAAGTGAGAGAATTCTAGCTCTCTTTGCTCCTTGGGTGTGTATAACATATATTCATACAAACACATGCACCTCTGTTTCAAAATTAAATCCTGATTTGTTTCCATGCCTTGTTTGCTGTGGACAAAAAAAATAATCTAAAAATACCAGAAACTGGGAAACTCAGTGTGTGTCACAAATATGCAGGCAGCAGACAAAGATAGAAAGCATGGAATAAATCCTCAGGGATGCTGATATAAGGCACTTCAAAAACTCAAAGGCTGAGGTTCTCTTCAAAGAATGTTGGTGCAAGAGCTCTTATTAGGAGATGTCCTTCCCAAAATGTGATCTCTTCTTGAATAAAAAGGGAGCCTTTTGCAGGGAAAAGGGTCACACCAATGGTATAGAAACTGTTTAGAAAAAGAAAYAGGAGACATTCACAGTCCTCAAAGTACCTGTGCATTTAGCTCTAAAAATATTTTAATAATTCATTATAAATTTAWCTGAGAACAATGCTGAAAATATGACCAAATACATAATTTCTCAATTCTATCCCTTATTCTCATGATGGAGATGCATTTCTGGTAAAAATAAATAACAGAAGTGGCCTAACACCTCTCCTTAGAACTSCAACAAATTTGGGAGCAAGTTCTTTTAATCAACCTTCTATTCCAAAATCCAAAATGGGGAATCAGACTTTTCTTTCCTCACAGGGCAGGAACATTATTTGTGGCACYGGAATAGGAAAGAGTACATTAAGTGCTGACAATCTTCAGGATTTGAAAAATAACAGAAAAAGACAAAACAACCCACACAGTCTTAGCATGACTAAATGTGGTCTCTTGAAATATGCCCGATACTGGAATTAAGTAACTGTAAAATTGGGCAACAAGAAGTCAACCTCAAAATTACAGAGTCATAGAAATTATGGTTGGAAAAGACACAGTAGGTCATCCAGCCCAGGTCATTTCCAAAACATTACAGTTCTCAGACTGTCATGTCCTAAAAGGCTTGAGAAGCTCTCCAGTCACACCCCGTGAAAAGAAGGAAACTTTCCATGGACAACGAATACGCAAGCCACTGAATTTTGAGCAGGTTTTATCAACAAGTTTGTATCCACCAAATGGAACAAAAACTCCTGCCAAAATTCAGACCAGCAGGTCATCCAACCCAACCTCAAAGCAGGGTCAACACTGCATTTCAGATGAGGTTGCTCAAGACTTTCTCCTGCATGGCTGGTGAGGCTGCATGATGGATTTATTCAGATGGATGTGCATACCTGAGAAGCTCACAAGCTTTCCTGTGCCAAATACAGTCACCAAAGCCTGGCCAGCAGCTTAAAACTGGTCAGGAGAATTTTGTGAAATGTGCTTACGTAACAGACACACCACAAGCCTGTTTTTATACACAGGAAGAGCAAGAGCCATTCCCAAGAAATAAGGCAGAAAAATGTAAGCTGGGAAAAACAAAAGCCCCTCTTCCCCATTCCAACAGTTAGGGGGAGAAAGAATGTTGTGATCCCTCCAGAAATCCTGGTATTCTTCATATCCAAAAGTGGTGGAAAGACCAAATGGTGAATTAAGAAGAATTCCTTATTCATATCCACCTCTGGTTAGTGAGAATCCAAATGAATCAAGTCCTGATCCATCACTCCATAATCTAAATTTGTCTAGGCAATAGAGAGYTGATTCTGCCAGGTACAGTCAAGTGACTTCTGTATAACCTGGCCTGTTAAGTTTGAGTTTGAGGCCGAATTTTGTACATTTTAACAGAACAAGTGACAGAGTAKATTGCTGTTTGTTTTGTCAGAAGGGGGTGTGTGGAGCTGCCTGAGGGTGGGGCTGCTGTATTTCTGGCAAACCCCAGGGGTGGGTAACTCCTATCTATGACAACCTATCAGTTTTACTTTCATTCTTATGTTTCCTAAATGCCTCATCCAATGTGTTCAGTTCAGGACAGGATTATTAGCTGTTTCTTGACTGGACATAACATAGACCACAGCATTTGAAGAATAAATCTTTGGCCGAAACTGCAGGCTCCAAAAAGTCTACTCGGGATAAGCATGAGATTTAAAAAAAAAGAAACAAAAGAACYAAAACAAAACACCCAATAAAACAAAACTAAAATGTAGCAATTTAGAARGCATGTACACTGGCAATAGCTCTGTGACAAAGAGCAGGGCAGATGATAAATTTCTGTATCACCAACATCTAACCAGCTCACATGCACTTTTCCCCATGGCTTTTTCACCAAAACTCCAAGTACCTCTTACAAATTTTAAAAYGGGAACAAACTCTTCTTTTTACCTAGCTGGTACAGGCTTTTCTCCTGATCTATACCAATTACAGCTGTAGGACAAGCATTTGGCATCTTAAAAACTTATAGTAGCTGCTAAGCCATTAATTGGAAAAATTTAATTACAGAATAAACATATCCCAAAGGATATCTAGCTCAAGAAAGACCAGAATATGAATGTACAGCRTAATGGAAACTAAAATGTATTTAGAACATTTGTAAAATTTCCCAAAAAAGAAAAACCACCTTAAAAATTCTGCATGCTGTGTGTCCCACCCCATCATAAGACAGGGAAAACCGGGCAACACCAAAATTACCAGTGCTCTCCATCACATTCCAGTGTGGATTCCCTCATAAAAAGGGACATGTGGGAAATCTCCCCTGCCAGGAAGCAGAGTGCTGGTCAGCTCCCAGAGTGAAAGGCACAGGGACAGGGCTGTTAGCACCTTCATTTTAACAGGGGACTGATGCTGTTTTACACCACACCGACACAGACTCTTGAGTTTCAGAAAACTGAAAATGACTCCTTTATTTTTGGGATGTGTCTCCCTTATAYGTTATTTTACACAGACCGATTTGATTCGTGACAAAAAGGCAAAACCTCTTCACTCACATTGGTCAGACCAGAGGGACATCAAGAAGAAGTCCTCCTRGGAAAAGGAATGAATAACAAAGGTACARTTACAAMAACATTTCTCYTGTTAACAGAAAATTCTCCGKGAAAAGAATTTCAGAAAACTAAAACACCTCAGGCACGGAACCAGGGCTACAGGGGACGGGAGCCTGTCCACCCACACCGTGAATTAAGACACTTCAAGGTTATGGGGAAAAAGAAGACAACGCAGAATGTGTCACAGCAATTTTTCCCTGGGAACTGGGGCTGGTTCATTAAGCCTGGAGAAACAGAGGCTCAGGGGGACATTATCAGTCTCTACCACTCCCTGACAGGAGGGTGCAGCCAGGTGAGGGTCAGAAACAAACTTTTTTTACCACTTAGTCCTTTTGTCAGGAGACCCCCTGAAGTAAAAAATCCAGAGCCTGGAAGAAGCATGTAAGATTCCATATCCTATGATGTGATGTTCCACACCTAGCATCGCCAGTAACTTTGAAATTACTCTACTTTCMCATGCCAATGCTGCAAATAACAAAACAACACCAGAAAAAGCTGTAGCATTTGTATCAGCTTCATGCAGCAAGACCATCTTACACAGTCTATAAAACTTCCACAACTGCCTTTCCCAACGTTAAAAGCATTTTTAGAAGGAAAAACAACCATATTACATTAATAAACACTTTAGCTTCATATAGCCTTTATTAAAGAAAYWTGAATAATCATTAGAAATAATATTCTCATCTTCATGGTACTGAACTAGTATGAGAAAAAACATCAGAAATTCCACAAAAACTGGTATTAAGATAACCTACAAAATCAATTCCACAAAAATCTGTGGTTTAGAATTTGAGGGCACTCTTCTTCGGAATATACCTTTTGGCTTTTTTAAACAGTGAGCAAAGCAGGGAAAAGCAATGAAKCACAAATCAGAAGTCCATTTCACTTCCACAGTTCAAACATGACTACACAAAAAAGAAAGCAAGAGTTCCACTTCCACCCACAAGAGGAAAATGAGCTCTGAGAGCTCCTACAGAGAGAGAAAGTACTGRTTTTCAAATTAACTTAGAACATAGAAAGGCAAAAAAACCCCCAAAAACCACAGTACCACRACCTTGTGTGGAAAACATATTGAAGAACTGTCAATTCTTCAGCCATATCCTAGAAGAAACTAACCAAGAAAACTGGGAAAGCCATGTTCTGTGAAATTTCCTCCAACTCTGTCGATCTTCTATTTAAAAAATACTAACCCCTTCTCTCTAGATATTCGAAGATGATTTCAAATAATACATTATCTACTCCAACAGAAGTATTAAAATATGGTATTATTCAGCATATTTCAATATCTGCAGAACCTATCTTTCCCAAGATTTAATTCTAACAATTTCAGGAACTCAAGGGGAAGAGCCTTTGGTCTTCACCTTCTTAGATCTTCAGTCTTCACCATAATTGGTTTCTTGTGACCAGAACATGGAAAGGCTAGTTTTTGCTTTATAGAAATAAGGATTCACACAGTTAACTATTTTTTATATTTCTGTAATGGCCGTGTCTAAATTTTCTCTATCGCAAATATCCTTTTACTTCAAAAGACACACATTTTTACAAAATGCACATAAACTTCTGTGAGAAGTCAAGCAAAGTGGATACAATTCAAACATACTGTGCTTTGGAGGAAATCCCTTTCCTTGCACCAAGCCTTCTCCCCMTCCACCTCCAAAAAAATTTCAGAAAGCAGATTGAATTGAACTTGAATTAAACATTCACGTGAAGTACAGCCAGGCAATACCTATCAATACCTATCAACATCAACTCCAGAACAACAATCTCTGAAACATGATTCAGACTAATGATAATCAGGAAGTCTGGAATTTAGTTTGTATTCAAAATAAGTGAGAAAAGCCTGACTTGTCATCTGGTAATTAAGTCACACAGATCAGACACCATGAGCCCCAAAAATGCCTGAGGAAAAAGTCACCATGGTAGACTAAAAAATTCTAATACCTAAAGTATTCTCATTTAACTGGAACCCATGAATTGGACACAGGGCTCTAAAAGAGAGCCAGGCCGTCCTCAGAGCTGCACTGGGATTAGGAAAAAACCTTCAGGACAGAAGTTGGAACAGTGAAAATAGTAACCAGATATTGGAACAGGCTGCCCACGGACACGGTGGACTCTCAGTTCCTGTGGATAATCACAAAGAATTTAACTGGACAGGCCCCTGACCCACCTGTTCTAACCAGATCTACATTACACAGAGGTTTGGATTAGAAAACTTCCAAATGCCCCTTCCATGGATGGTCTGTGTTTCAATGCACTCAGTTTGATCCACAGCAGTATCATTAAAAGAAAAAGTGAATCCTCTTTTGACATTGTTCTCCAGCGGAACCCTACACATAACTACCAACATCTGCCCAAGATCATTTGTGACTGGGCTTGCTGATGGCAAAAGAACCAACCTCAAGAGAGGAGCAGGAAAGGGGAAGAGTAGCTCTAGAATCTTCATTGCTGTAGGAGGAAAAAAAGGAGTGAAAGACTAATGAAATATACCTGAAGGGAGCCCACAGCAAAGATGTAGACAGACCCTTGACAAGGGCCTGGAGTGACAGGACAAGGGGGGATGACTGCACACTGACAGAGAGCAAGGTTAGATTGGATATTGGGAAGAAATTGTTCCCTGTGAGGGTGGTGAGGCCCTGGCACAGGTTTCCCAGAGAAGCCGTGGCTGCCCCATCCCTGAGAGTCTCCAAGGCAAGGTTGGATGGGACCGGGAGCAACCTGGGATAGTGGCAGTTGTCCCTCCCCATGGCAGGAGGTTGGAAGAAAATGAGCCTTAAGGCCATTTCCAACCCAAACCATTCTATGGTTCTATGTTTCTATGAAATATTTTCATCATGAGTTCAAAGAAAAAATGTCTGATATAAATCTCTGCACTCAACAGAAATGTTTCTTGAAAAAGGCTGACGTGAACTTTTGGCATTAAGAAAAAAAACCTGACAAGAAAGCAAAACTGCATGGGGATGATGCTTCTTTGGAAGTACTAAATTACTTTGTTAATTCATTAATTCATTCAAAACCTTTCCTAGGAACCATTAAATGGTACTATTTGATCATGAACATGGTAAGACATTTACAAATAACAACTCTTTTTTCGCAAAAAGAAAAGTCTAACCCTTCATACTGAATCAAATGGCTCCTTGAGCCAGTTTCAGTATTCTCAGCCTTTATCTCCCTCTCGGCCCTAACAGACACAGTGCTTTGTAATTCAGGGCTTTCCTCTCAAATGAAGAGCTGATTATCAGTTCCAAGCACTCCAACTATATGCTTGATTTTTGTACAGTGCTGATTTAGGAACACAACCTTTTTACTTAGGAGCAAATAAAGGATACAGAGACACCTCCTGTTAGGGGTCTGGGAGTACTAGAACAAACCGTGGCCTTTCTTCTACAGTTCATGTCTGATAAACTTAAGAAATGGAGGGTTTAAAAGCAAAATACAAGGGTCATGTGTCTCAAATGCATTCCCACTTAAAGTATTATTGAGCTTCAAGAACTCAGACTGACAACAGAAATTCTCCTGCTTCTCCACGTTACAGTTAATAAGCAGCATTAGCAAATGTAATCAATTCTTTTGATTCTTCTACCTGCAAATCACAGTAACATGCTTTAACAGAACTTAAAAAAGAAGTGTCTGCACAACGGAGAAGCTTTCCAAGAGTAAAAACCACCAAGTTCTGCCTCAAGCGAACTTTGTCACGGAACAGGTACGTGAAAATAGAAGGTTTGACACAATCTTAGTAACAGCAAGAGCATCACAGCAACACAATTTAATATAACAACATGTCAAAGAAAAATCTAAGTCCTTGAATGCATGCTGGTATGAATGTGTGGTAACTTGCGCTAATAAATGTCATTAATGTTACGAAAAAAGATCTCAAGACCTTTCACATTAAGCAGGAATATATGCTTTACAGAAAAATAAAAAGTTAAAAAACCCAACTAAACAAAAACAAACCCAGGGTAATACCAGGTTTTGGCATGATGCACTGCCTAGGAAAATCTGGGGCTGAGTGAATCACTTATTCTAAAAGCACTCCTTCATCAGAAGAAGAATCTTTAAAGTAAAATAAATAAATAAAAAAAAACCTTTAAAAATTCTGTAGATCATCTTTTATGCATTTAAAATGAAGCTTTTTCTGTTAATTAAAAGTAAAATAAGATATTAAAGGTCTAAATATAAAGGATAATCAGTACACTTGATAGTTAAATATTTTGAAAAAGATACTCTTTAGCTCTACATATAGACAGTTCACAAAAAATGTGAAACGTCAACGTTTACAGGTTATCATTCTAATCTTACATTAGAAAAGCTGACATGTGACCATGGATACTTCAAAAAAAAACAAACCCAAAGAATAAAAAAAACTCCAAAAACCAGCAACATGTGGTAAGAGGATTATATTAAATAAATATATTATGTAAGATAAGATTGTATTAAATGAAGACACACAGCATTTTTATCATTCCTCTAGGTCTCCTAATGGAAAGGTACTCATTTCAGGCAAAAGAAAAGATATTAAGCTGTTTCTCTGACCTGACATGACATGACATGATCAAAAAGAATAACAATTATGTCTGAGAATTTCAAGTCCTTCTGATTTTACAGTTGCTGGTCTTCAAAAAGGAAACCTTAAATAGAGCTAATAATATTCATTTCTCCCAATCACCTATTAGAAATTCAGATTTTATGGAAGTTTAATGCAAAAACTGAAATACAACGCAACTGGTCGTTAAAAAGCCCTTTTAATCCTTCATTTTACAATCTCTAGATGTACTGTGAGGAGCAGAAAAGGCCAGATATTACTCTCCTGCTCACACAGAAAGAAGAATGCATCATCATTGCTCCTTTTTCTCCCTTTACTAATACTTAAAAAGACTTGATGACTTTTTGTTCACATATTAAGGACATTAATTTGATTTTCCATACTCTTCTAAAGAGATGGTCCGTTTAATGAAGAAACAACTCATGATGTGACTTCAAATTAAAGTTCATATGACTCTTAGGAAGCAAAACGGAGAGGTTTCACATCGTCCAACTCCCAACTCATAAACAAGTAAAATGAAAATGCTCATGTGCTTTCCAACAGAAAGCACTGGTGCCAAAATGTCTGTGCACATTATCTTTCTTTTTTTCGTCTTCGTTTCTGGTCTGCTCCTAAGCATGCAGCACAACACTTTTCATCACATGACCTTTGACCAAATGGATATTATCATAATTGTATGTTCTCTGTTGCAATTTTTAAAAAAAAAAATCATTTCTCACAGAAAAGGCTGATTGCCACCAATGCCTCTGTAATATGCTGAGGGAGCTGCAAACAGAGGTTCCAGATCAGGCCAGAGTGAAAACAGGATTTGAGCTCAGCACCTAAATGCTTCTCTTTTAATCCAATCACAATACTTTAAAATAATTTATCACTTCAGGTTGATTCTTTATGCCAACTATGCATTTCTAGAATACAGTTCTTCTCTAGGCCCAAAGCTTTTGACAAAGATTTGCCAGAACTACCAGGCCCTTCTCAGAAAGATGGAGATGTTTCCTGAGAGGTTCCATATTCAGTGAGTTACTAGGACATTTAAGGACCAAGTATGTGAGGAGGGCACTGATACCAAGAATATCACATGTCAATTAACAACTAATCAAAAATTATTTCTCATTCAAGAAGAGTTAAACTCTCCCCCAACCCCAAACAGACAAAACCAAAATGCTCCACATCTTCCCGGTTTAAAAGAAACCAGTTGTTCCTTCTCCCATGCAATTTATTTTAAACCACAGTTTTATAAATCCTCTAAGATCTTTGCTAAACTAGAAATAAAGGCGTGCCTAACAGATATTCATCCTAAAGTATAAAACTTCCACGCAGGTAGAATGCATGTACAAGAATAAAATAGTAACAAGCTGTAGTGGACACTCAGTTATTTATACAAGCACRCAATGAAATCAGAAATAATATACTTGAGAATTCATGGAATTATACAAGGTAACAAGGCCTTGACATATTCACAGAGCTTGATGGCTTTTGAAACCAGCAGTGTTTAAAAGAGAACTACTGAAATTCATCCAGAAATTACTATGCAAAAGTATCCCTCCTGGCAATGCCGCGAAAACCGGCAGAACGTTCAGGTTCCAAAGTGCAAACTACACGCAGAGCGATATCTTTTAACTACGTTAATTACTGGGCAATTACACAGTCTTCAGTCAGCAAAATTCCCAATGAAAACAAGTTCTGCTTGACTAAAGTCAGCAAGAAAAAACTTGAATATCAGAAAATAACCTACACTTACACTCAGTAGTAATTAAAAAAAAAAAACAAAACGCATTTAGCAATTAAAAGTTTCAGGTGTAACTATAATTTTCTGTAGAGGCTTTGACAAAAAAATGTATGTGAATGGCCAACTTCAAGCTAATCCAGTCATCTCCTAAAATATATGATTCTTAAAAAAAAAAAAGATACATAAAAACTCACAACTATCTTCCTTCACTCACAATGAATAGTATGTTAGGTTATTCCTACAATCAACTGACTACTTTCCCCAGGACAAATACTGCTCACTGCACAACTTCCACAGAAAATTAGCATGCAAAACATTTCACTAGATAAGAACAAAGAAAAAACCCTTTTATTTTAATCCAAAATAATTTTAAGAAATTCAAACYCAGCGCATTTCATGAGAGCTGCTGCTCAGGATGGAGCCTGGCTGGCACCARAATTCTGACCAGGAGCCTGCCTGCTCTAGTCTGCCTAAGACTAGAACTAAACTCAGCTCTGAGAATGTTGGTCTCCTTTCAGCCTTCCCTCACTGTTTTATTTGGTGTGTGGGTTTATGTTTCAAACACTGTGAAGGAACCTGGACTGGATTAGTAAGCAAGAAGTAATCATTAGCCCCTGCTGTACCAAAGACACCATCAGTGTTCCATCCTTTGTCAGCTTCACCAACTCCACATGTTCTGCAGTCATGTAGAGTTAAACCAGGTTAAATACATGTGATTTTTAAAATACAATAATTTTTCCATGGGATTCAATGTTGACATAAAATTTAACATTAAAAAAATATTTAAAAAAACCAACCCCACAAAATTCTTATTAACTAGAGACTGTAATTACATYATGGTGTATTTTACACCAGGAGGAAACTGGAAAGATTTTTAGCATAGATGCTACTGGAAGACAAYCATTTAAAATCAAAATGTATTATGWTTTYGCAACAACTTTGTTAACTTTTTTCTTCTTWAAAAAAAAAWAATTCAAGTATGTTAGAAGAATTACTTCATTTAGGAGTGTTTTACATATRCTACATTTAGATCATAACTTGTAAAAAGTGATTTACATTTTTGTAACTATTTTTTGAGCACTCTTGCTACTCAGTATGCATCCATTTTACTAAAAACATGTCTTTAATACAGTTCACATCACAATAACTCAAAAAATTAACCTCTTCCATCTCACCTAAACACACTCTGGAATACATTAAGGCAATTTAGCAAGCCAGTATCTTGTAAAAACATTTTGAAACCTTTTACTGAGAAGTTAATTTTCTAACAGTAGTACCTTGGTCCCTTATAAATGAATTATAAAGATGGTTAATTTCTAAAGGTATGCTCTGAAAGCACTAGAGATTTATACTACATTATTTCTGCTTGCTATAATAAGAAAAGAAAAAAAAATACACAAAACAAAGTTAAAAAAAAACAACTACTAACTTTGCTCAACTGTGAAAATACCACTGGGGCAACAGAGGTGTGTGTACATAGATACAGATATAGATAGATAAATATAGATATAGATGTAGATGTAGATATTGATGTAGATATAGATATAAATATAGATGATCTAGAGAAAGAAAAAGAACACACCYATTTTCAGATAGTAACATATAAAGGATCTACGTATAGCAAAGTCTTCAGGGCACAGAGTCAATTTAAATGAAACAGTTTCCAAGCATAATTTGCCTCAGTTTTTGAAATTTTCAAGCACATTAGTTCTTGTCTCTTCTCCACTTGAAGATTCTTAAACCAATATTGTTCTTTCAACCCCAACGTAAGGGCAAGTCAGGCCTCTTTATTTAAACATTAAAGGCAGTTCATAAGTGCATTTGTAAGGATAATTTAACTAAATCCAAGGTACATTCAATATTGATGGAAGTTAAATAGCTGTATCACACACTTTTTAACCACTCTTTAACTAGAAAAAGTATTTATCAAAGTCCTAAAGCAGAACCTATTTTATAGCTCCTAACAATAAAATTAATCTGGTCCTGGAGTATCAGTATCTCAYTTTATCATTCATCACACTGTGATTAATCTTAAATTCCTGTAAGAATCATTCTTAAGTGGATTAAATAAAAGCGGTTTTAAACTCAGTTTCTGAGACCCCTTCCAGAGACAGTTTACAATGCTATTCTCTATCAGTGCTAATCAAATGTGCAGGAACTTGCCCAGGGGGAAAAAAAATGAAGAAAAAAGGGGAGAGGGGGTGGAAAGTGTTTTGGGTAAAATCAGAAGAAAGGTGAACAAGGCAGATCTCCTGACAGGAGCATGTTACAGCCCACCCAACCAGGATGAAGAAATAAATGAAATATTTTCTGAAGGACTGGGAGAAGTTTCACGATCACTGGCCCTCTCACTGAGTGTCTGCTGAAAACCCAACACAGCAGAGGGGAAACAGGACTGCAAGGATGGTGTGAGGTTCTGCAGGGAGGAATTTGGGAGGGCCCAACCCCAACTAAAACTTAACCTGGCTACTGCCATAAAAGACAGTACAAAAATGATTTTACAAATGCAACAGCAAGTAAAGGAGGGCTAAATCTCCATCCTCATTGGATGCAGTGGAAAATAATATTGAGAAAGAATGAGGAAAAGGCCAAGGTACTTAGTGCTGTCTTTGCTTTAGTCTTCAGTAGCAAGACCAGATGTCCCCAGGATGGCCAGCCCTGAGCTGGAAGAGAAGCAGAAGAAGCAGAATGAACCCCCACATTTCAGAAGAAGATGCTGCTGTGCCTCTCAGACACACACAGGTCTACAGGGCTGGCTGGGATCCACCTGAGGGTGCTGAGCAAGCTGCTGAGAGAGCCTGTCACCCTGAATTTTCTGCCTTCTGTCTTTGTGCTGCAGATTCTCACGCAGCTTCATGTAAACAATGTGTATTTTTAGACTGTTTACATACTTCTTCTCTGGGAAGAGAAATGTGATTGATGGTGATGTTCACCATCCAGGTTAAAGAGGTGGCCCCTGTGGTGGCCAATCTCTTGCCCTTTGTACAAATGTATATAAATGGAGTCAGATTTTGAATTAAAGGCTGTTCCCTTGAACTGCTGCTGGTGTGGCCTTATCTTTCCGTCCCTGAAATTGGGACATCCTAGCTTCAGCCATCACAAGAGCCCACACAGCCACTTCCAATCATTTACCATTGGGAATTGGAATATTGGGAAAAAAAAAAAAAGTCTTCCCCAAAAGGATGGTCAAGCACTGGAAAAGGCTGCCCAGGGCAGTGGTGGAGCCACCAATCCTGGAGGCATTTCAAAGGCRTGTGGATGTGGCACCTGGGGACATGGGTCAGTGGTGAACTTGGCAGTGTGAGGTTAGTGGTTGGACCCAACCATCTTGAAGGTCTTTTCCAACCTTAACAACTCCATGATCTCAAACTAACTTTCCTTCAGTCTACAGTCGATCAGACCAAGACACAGATTTTTCACTGTGGCAACTTAGGTAATAAAAGCAAGCTTGACAGTGGCATGTGCATAATTTGGAAACCTCTTCAGAAACTCACTACTGCACTATTTCAGAAGCTGCACCCCATGGAAAGTCCTTTTAAAAGCTTAATGGCAAATGCACGCTAAAATGTTTTGGTTTCCATCTAAATCTACACTAAATTCCAATCCTCAGAGACAGGATTTCCACTTTATTTCTCTCTATACACACACACACTAAGCTCAAGAACGGTAACATAGTAAAGTGTTGTTAAAGTTTTGAAAAAAAGCAAGCCTAGCATAAAGAACTTGCCTGTAGGTCTCTTTTCCTTAGAAATTTTGAAAAATCCCAAACATCACTGTCTTCTGCAATAAAYAGAAGATACTTAAATGAAAACACAGGTATTTAATATAAATTAATATAAATGGATACTAAAACAAATTCAAAGTTAAGCAATTCCACCTTTCTGTAAACCCACCTCAAGACAAAAATATCCTAGCAGTGGGCTCTGGCAAAGTATTTAATGAGGAACAAAGAACTTCAAAACCAAGTTCTGGCAATAATACACAGAATATTGGATAGCTTTCACCTGCATTCACTTTATTTTGAAACCTTAAGGAGACACAGAATAAACATTTAAGAAACACAGAATGAACTTGTAATATTTAGTACATTATTCAGTACATTTATTTATTTACAATTTAAAAACAAAATAATTTTTAAACCTTTGGAAGTCTCGTATTTCAAATCTTCAAATTTTATGTGGAATGATTTCACTTGAATATAAACACCTGGGAAGGAGACAAAAAAATTACTTATGAGCTTCTAATTTTAGGG
This sequence comes from Mixornis gularis, assembly GCA_003546035.1. Lineage (NCBI taxonomy): Eukaryota > Metazoa > Chordata > Aves > Passeriformes > Timaliidae > Mixornis > Mixornis gularis. The sequence continues at coordinate 1,613,876 of QVAJ01000129.1, forward strand.
TTTGTAAGGCTGTTACAAAGAATCCTTTCATAATCTTGTACATTGAGATCAAATTGCTTATGAATTGATGTAATGGATTGTTAGTTTCGGCTTCCCAGACGAAGGGGGTTTGTYCAGCTGGCTTTTTAAATGTTAAACTACTTCCAGGGCTAGGTTAAGCAACCTGTTTCACTGCAGGAGATAATATTCTGTTTTTGTGAGCATGGTTATTAACTGATGAAGCACCTCTAAACCTGTTCATCTTCTTCCAGATTTCTTCTGCCTCCAGCTGATGTGCCCAAAAGTGACAGCGAGGACATCTACAGCAGCGATTTTCTTGGAAAGTCCACAGCTTAGAGCMAGGATCTGTCATCCCTTTCAGCCCACATTTATTCAATATCCTCTCCCACAGCTGCATGCCCTGCCCAGAGCATTCACRGAACAGAGTAGTTCCAGCTACAACGGATCTTCAACAATCATCTGGTCCAACAGCCTGCACCCTCCACAAAAGCTGGAGCACATTAAGAAGGGCATTGTCCGAGAGCCACCGAGACAGGGACACGCCTGGGGCGCCGACCACCGACCTGGAATCCTCTGCCCTGCCTGGCCACCCTGACAGAGGGCACCCCTCARCCTTCCTCTCTCCAAACTCGGACAAACCCAAAATCCTTGGCTGCTCCTCACAGGACACGCCTTCCATGTATGAAGTATGGAATTCCCACTCCATTTCCATACACATTGTTGTCACTTGAAAGAGACGAYTGCCACTTGTGAATTTTTCACCTTCAGCTCAGATCAAACGATGCAGTGCCTTGGTGTGGCTTGTGCTGCCACACGAGAGCTCTCATGAATGCAATGGTTCCTAGCCAGAGTGCAATTCTCCAGGATGTACAAAAACTGAAACACRAGCAGCCAGCATGCTGAAACACCGATAGCAATGTCCCAGTGAACTGCTTTTCTATAAATAACACAGCACATTAAATCTCTTTTTTTTTTCAAGTCTTTGTTGAAGGAAAAGCAACAGCTCTAGTAACGGATCCAAGGCTACWGCCTTGAAATTACTAGTTGTCACACTGGGATAATTTGAGTTTGGAAGTTTTGCACCTCAAGATGTGCTTGCATACCCTAAATCCTTCATTTCCAAAGATATCAAGTTGTAAATACTGTCAGCCCTTAGTGCCAGATTCCAACTGTATTCCTACAAGCACCCTGCCCTCCAGCAGAGACTGYTCTGCCCTGTACACATCTGCTACAGCCTTATAATCCAGAGGAAARATAAAGAGAAGCAAAAGTCTCAATTTGGAACCACCTCTGCTATCAGCATTATTTYAATTACTTTTTCCAAAAGCAAACAAACGGCCCCAACCATTATTGTTGCACAGTCACCTAAAATCAATTTRTGCATGTGCACAAAAATTTGCCATCTTTTCCAGGACTGCACTAAAATGAGATCAGTATTCCTGGAGTCTGTGGAAGAAGGGTCTGAATGGGTCTATGGAAGAATGGGTCTGAACCTGACTTACGTTTCACTGGAAGTGCAAACTTCCCTGACTATTTAACGTTTGAGGGTTACGATGCCATATGTTTATCAGATAAGGAGGTTCAAATTTGGTTATTTAATCAAGGAAAGTGTTGAATAGGTGACAACTCTACATCCCAAAACTTACCACAGCTGTTCGTGGGAGCCCTAAAAATCAGGATTTAGCCCTAYACCATTTTCACTAAGTGAAGTTTTTAAGACCTCAAAGTTCCACAAACTGAGATTTTAAGTCCTTTTTTTTGTACTAAATTAGCACTATAGTTTAGATATATTTGATTTTCTCAAAACTAAAACTTAGAACATTTGCAAATATAACACAAGATACATTTTAAGCTAAATCCATTTCCAAATTCTTCTCTGAAAGACATTCAAAACCTGAATTTTAATCATTCCAATGCYTAATAGAAAAACCTGCTTTTCTTTTATAGGCATTATATAGGTATGATAAATATTTCTCTTTCTGAGAATCCAAAATGACTTTATAAATATTATGCCCATTCCTGCAGCTGTGATTCAAAGGATGAGAGGCAGGGTCTGTAACAAGGTGACCACAGGAAATTTTAGCCTCATGTACACCAGCAAACTTAAGGTAAACAGAAATGTCACATAAAGCTCCTGGAAAACTGCAGAAGGATTCTATAAAATTACATCCCTAAAAATCTCTTGAGGAAGATCCATTTCCACTTGTATGTGTAAGTAAAAAASTTAATTCACTTTTCTTAATTCAGAAAGTCCTCTGTGATTACTTAGAAAGAAATTTATGGACATGTAATTCTGTTTCTCCAACCGCTCCCTAGAACGGAATTTACATTATTAATGGTTTAATTGAAAGAGTGGACARAACCCCCAGAATTCATTTCAGTCACACTTAAAATAAATCAGCCAACTGAACAATGGAAAGGAAAAAAAAAGCCTGCTATGTCAGAAAAGCAAAATTCTTCACATTGGTCAATCTCAAATGTTTCAGGACAAAGTMATACAAATCCTACTGTATGCTAAGGAAGTTTAGATGATATAATTCTACATTAAGAAAATCACAAATCACTTAATTTTTATCTGTAAAARTAGTACTACTTCTGGAGACTCAGGTCTAGAGAGGAGATACCTCTGCTTAAAGGCTGCAAAGTGATGTGGGAAGATAAGGGTTGCAAGAGGCCTTATCAGAAAAGACAAATCCAACCCTCAAATTTAAGGTATTTATTTTTACTAACACCATCAGGGGTTATTTCCACATAAATCTTAAGTCTTTAGAAGGATGAGGTAGAAAAAACAAAAAAAAAAAGCCCTACACTTTGAATTTCTGATGCAATCTTACACTTATAAATATCAAAGTAACMAAGTAATGAAGTGTAACAGATGTTAAAATACAGTGTCTGAAAGTCACCTGGAAACACTCTTCAGATGATCTGYCACTTACACTGCACTTAAAGGTAGATTTAGTCCACACAACTTTTTTTCTCTGTAGCCTGAGATTTGAAGTGTACTGGAGGGAAAGCCCTACCAAAAAAAAAAACCAAAACAAAAAAAAAAACAAAAACAAAAAAAAACAAACAAAAAAACCAACCAGCCAAAGTGTTCTGAGTATCAAGACTGGTTTAACAAGAATTTTTCTCCTTCATTATTATGACCAAATTAGTTTTCCATAAGTAGGAAGAACTTYCCTGCACAGATGGACAGCAGCAGATTACACCACAGATGAAGATACACACAGGMTGCACACCCTGCACACACAAACCACACCCCGAGTACCTGAACAGGGGCAGGAAGACACTGTGAACTTCACATTTAAGGACTCACAGAAAGTGTGTTTCCACCATACCACAAATATTTTTTTCTTTTGGTGTTGCATGCTTTCCTGGAAGCTGGGTTTTCAGTAGGAACCCAGCCAAGCACTCAGAGATACACCATGCTTAGATATCTGTCTCAGCACTTCTGTTAAGGTTTGGGGAGTTATTTTCCTTAAGATTGCAATCCAATTGTTCCTCTGGACCAGAAATACACTTCACAGCATAACTACATTTTGGCACCTCTAAATCTGTGTGGCTGCCATCAGCCTGACACCACAGAAGCAGCTAACAGTGCCTGGACAGCAGATACTCTTCACCAAGCTCTGGTAGTAGTTGTGTCACTTGGAAGGAAATGTGAAGGAGCTGTCCCAACAGCCCACGGTGTTCAAAGACATGCAGAAAACAGTCAGTGAGCTCTTAATTAATGGCAAAAGGGCTGAAACTGCACTGGGTGTTCTAGTGAGGCACGGTCTGATCGCTGTGCCTCCAAATCCTCATGGAGATTTTTCTGGGTGAACGTGACAGAAGGAAATGTGTCACCCAGTATGCTCGGYTTCCAACCATTCCAGGACAAACTGGTAGAAAGCCTTAAACTTAATTATAGCAATGGTCAAAGAAAGATTTGGATAAAAACGAATCCAAAGGCGACAGACCCTATTTTAATGCAAATTGTCTCCATCTGGTGTGCACACGACCCACCCACCCCCTCAGCTGAGCTAGAGTAAAACACCATCTCAGCTTCAATGTCCCAGACTAACAGCACAAAGTTGGAACTATCAGTACTAAAGCACTGATGGAACTATTCACACAGACACATTGAGGCACAGAGCATATAAATTTATCTCCGGTATTTAATTGTCTTCCTTCCAAAATACTCTCAAGGATCTCTTTAAGAGGCTCTGAAAAAAGGCTCTGGGATTATGAGCATCCCAGCATCACCTGTTGGAATGCTACTGTGATTTTCTTCTTTCAGATCCTGCCAGCATGAGGATCAGTACTGCACTCAACAGACACTGTCTGCCCTGCAGGCTGTAATTGAGGATGGTCAGCAGTCTGCTTCYAGTATTAGGGAGTGAGAAACTGAGAGCCCCTGAAGGAAAAACAAGGAAGTAATTACAACACTTGCATCAACATTTACTTTAGACAGTCAAGCCATGGATGTGGAGGCACTGAGATCATGGTCATATATTCAAAAAATGCATGTGGAAGAGCAAAATCTACAGAACAGAAAGGCAATCAGCCAGGAAGTGCTGAGAACAAAAACTACTAAGCACTTCTACTGAAACAGATCTTCAAGCACTGTGACAAAAACTACCCAAAGTTCCCCTAAAACACTGCAGTAAATAGGCAAAAGATGCATTCATGGTGTGCAACTGACAGGCAAAAAGAACTGCTAAGGTAGAAAAGAAAAATTGCTTATGAGATAAACTAGAGTCTTCTGACAAGAACCAAAGCTGCAGGCAGAGTTCATCATGACAATATCCAGAGCAAAAGGGTGGGCTCAGGCACTGAAGTATCAAGAGGACACAATCAACCCTATTACAAAGACCAGAAGCCTCAAAACTCCTAAAATGCTTAAAGACCAGATTAATAGAAAGCGGTTTAGATGCCTGAAGATTCTGAGAGATTTTCAGGAATGCTTCAACACCWAACTCTGTTTAGAGTAACAGATACTAGGCGCCCACGCACCTCTAAAAAATCACACAGGATATTTCACAACTGAAGGATTCCGGACAACGTTTGAAAGCTTGACCATGTGCAGTTTGGCCTTGGGAGCAGAAGAGCAAAGAACTCACAGCCAGGATTTCCAAACCTCTGGGCTAGAGAACTACTTCACGCGTTCTCCCATTGACAGGGACACCAATTTTCTGGTGCAGAGAAGGAAAGTGCAAGGAAAGAAGGCAGGCCCCTGCTGCTCCTCTGAACTAATTCTAAAACTCCCTTTTGTAGCGACCCTTATGCCCCATCATTAAGGACATCACCAGCGCCACACAAGGCTGTCMGTGCTGCGACGGGGAGCGCTCGCACGGGTCAGGCAGGTGAGGGGGCTGATGAAGGAGGGAGAAGGCAGGAACAAGTAGGTGCAAGTAGGTGCAGGCAGGAAAAGGCAGRAGGAGACAGGTGAGGGCAAGTGAAGGCAGGTGGACACAGGAGGAAACAGGTGAAGCTGCAAGCAGGTGGAGGCAGGAGAATGGCGGCAGGTRGAGCCGGACTTCGAAGAGCCCATCACCGCAGCCACGCTCCGGCCGGGCTCTGCCGCCCGCTCGGCCAGCGCAGCTCCTGRCTGTGACCCGGGCGAGCAGGACAGTGACCCGGGGCTGGCAGGGCAGTGACCCGGGCGGGCAGGGCAGTGACCAGGGGCTGCAGGGSTATGATCCAGCCGGGACCAGCCGCCCGCTCCGGCCGGCCTGCCCGGCCCGGCCCCGCTCCCCGCCGGCGCGGCCTCACCCGGATGTGGATCCGGCCGCCCCCACCCCGTCCCCGCGGCCGAGGTCACCTTGATGCCTCCGAGCTGAATTGTCGGTCCCCAGGCTGGGTTGTCTCACCTTGTGCGAACGCAACTGATGGCGTCAGATAACTTCTACAATACGTGTTGCTTAATGAAGGAAACCACCTTGTGTTTGGAGCATTGCGTAAAATTACATCACCCGATAAATATGCATTAGGTAGGCGGAGAGCATGGATTAGATAGGCGGGTCCATGTGGGTTTTGCTTTATAAAAGATGGAAGTTGTTACCACCTGAGCGTGGTTTGTGGAATGCCCCGCTGCACGCCCTTCAGAGAATAAACAGTATTTATTCTGTAAACTTTCTAAGCTGCTCTGGCTGTGTTTAGGGAGCTCCTAAAGTCGGGAACAGCCCCCGCAGCGCCGGGCGCTGCTGCTCATCCCGACCGGGCTCCGGGCCGCCCCCGCCGCTCCCTGTCCCTGCCGGGCAGCCGCTGGAATCACCGCTGGAATCACGGCTGGCATCACCCCGGCGCCGGTGTCGGAGCAGCCCCGGCCCTCGATGGAGCCTCTGCCCCTTGCCCTTTGGTTCCCGGTCCGTGTTTGCCCACCCAGCCCGGCTGTAGGCTCGGTGCGTGGCAGAGCACCAGCGGCGTCCCTTCAGTGCCATCCCAGAATCACAGGCTCCTGAGGGTTGGAAGGGYCCTCTGGAGATCATCCAGTCCAACCTCCCTGCCAGGACAGGGTCACACAGAGCGGGTAGCACAGAGGTGGGTTTGGAATGTCTCCAGAGAGGGAGAATCCACATCCTCCCTGAGCAGCTGTTCCAGTGCTCTGCCATCCTCAATGGTTAGAAGTTCTTCCTCATGTTAAAATGAAACTCCTCGTGTTTTAGTTTATGCCCTTTGCTCCTCATACAGTCAATGGGTACCGCTGGAAAGAGTCTGGTCCCTCCTCTTGGCACTCCTTTGAGAGATTTATCAGCATTAACGAGGTCTCCCTCAGTCCTCTCTTCTCTACAATAAAAGACCACATCTCCCACAGTCTCTCCTCATCACAGRCTTGCTCCACACTCATCACCTCTGTGGCCCTTCTCCATTAGCTCTTTGTCCTTCTTGTTCAGAAAAGTATGGAAATTAATCAGGAACTGGCAGGACAGTGAGGATTACACCAGCCCTGGGCTGGCCAGGAGGAGGTAACCYTTTGTACCATCCTCTTAGAGGACCTGGCATAAAGATACCAAAGTAAGGGCAAACAGCCAAGTTGTGAATGACACATTGTGATGAACTGGGAAAACAATGGSTTAATTTCACTACCGAACCTCTTCTGTGAACATAACAGTGTCAGTTTCTAGTAGATACTTAATGAACAGTACATTAAAAGTCATAGTATGGAAAAGATGTAACATTATGCCAATGTACCTCACAGCAGTTTTCCTGTTCCGTACTACATGAAGAAACATAAGATTACAGAATAAAAAACTAGTTTGACTTGCAAAAGACCTTAAAGCTCATCCAGTTCCACCCCTGCCCTGGGCAGGGTCACCTTTCCACTACCCCAGACTGCTCAAAGCCCCGTCCAACCCAGCCTTGGACATTTCCAGGGGTGGGGCAGCCACAGCCTCTCCGGGCAACCTGTGCCAAGGCCTCACCAAAATATGATTAAAAAATTAAGAGATATTATGGTGTGGGTTTTGGGTCCCGTAATACCTGACTACAGTGTTCCCAAAGGTAGCTATAGAACATGGTTTTTGGGGGCAGTAAATAGGATACACCTTTATCAGTCTTCTTCTAAGATATGCCATGAAAAAAAAATGAAAAGCTTGTGYCTGTGTGCCTGACCACTATAAAATTTTACAGTTTGATGGAAGTTTCTGAAACATTATACTCAGCAGACAAAAACAGCAATTAAGGGCTTGTTTTCTGCATTAGTTAATCTACTGCAGTATTATCCCAGCTAAAGACATATTATATAATGTGTTTTTAGTCAGATGGTAGAATTTCCTCTTCGATGTAAAGGGGGAAAAAAATCTCCCTCAAAACACCTTCTCAATATTCTGTATTAATGTTGATACATTCAATAGGTTTTATGAAGTTTTGGTCAATAGTTATTTGGTTGGTTTCTGTAATGCTAAAAGTGAATGTTCAGATTCTCAGAACTTCAGAAAGTTCCTTACAGGGTGGTGTTCAAACCTGCTCTGAGGCCTGGAGTGCCTGCTTCTGTTTTGTCAATAAACTGAAGATTTCACTTCTTTTTACTATCAAGATATTATTCTCTTTGTACAGATTAATGTAAATTTGGGTTACTGAAGGCAGTAATCCTTAAATATGTTATGTTTATCATCAGTGTGTTCTTGTATTGCATGTCTGTAGCATGTTCCTTTTCTGTTTTAGAATCTGCTATACTGTTTTTTCAGAAGAATTAAATGTATTCTGGGCAAAAAGCCAAGAAAAAAATAGCTCTTCCCAAGCCAGATTAGATAATTACAATTTCACTGTGTCTTTAAAGCACAGCTATGTCTTTTGGGTTGTGAGAATTAATATTTAGTACACACAACTTTACACTTCTTATCTAAAGAAAGATGTCCCCTCAAAATGTAGGCTCCTCTAGCTCATTTTCTCCATTTTGCAATTTAGTAGAAGTCAATGAGTTCCTTGTTACAATTTATTATTATTAATATTATTCTTGAGTTTAGTTAATCTTTTATTATGGCCATTATCAGATTTCTTCTACTTTTTTTTCCATGTCAGAATTTGGTAGATGAGAAAAATGAAAACACTTTTGTTTTGATTTTCCGCTGAAGTAGCTGCATTAATTTTGTATCTTCTGTCCTTAATTTATATACCAGCAGCACAAGAGGAGAGTGTGCCTAATATACTAGAACTGTTCCGAAAAAGAATTCAAATATTAAGGGGTTTTGTGTATGATTATGTTTAGCTTGTCCAAAAATCCATTTCAACATCTCTTCCACACAATTTAGATCTTTGTAACACAGGCCTCTGTCTCTGGTTGAGGTTCTTTGTTTATTTGTTTGTTGGGTTTTTTTAAGGTTATAATTTTCAAAACATCTGTATTTTTGGTTTCCTTGGGGTCTGATGTGGTTTTGTTTTGATAATCATCTTCCCATCTTCCCTACTGAGTTGCCACACTGTAGTCCTTGAAATAAACTGTTCTTGGTGAATCTACTTCGATTTTTACTTCATTTGACCTGTCTCAAGGCACCCATAACTCACTTTGAAAATCTCCCTGGATAATGCCCCTTATATTTTAGGAGTAGCACGTCCTAAGGAAACAGCCAAAATTTTCTTACTGTCCAGCACTGCACTTCATTGAATACCCCAGTTTGGTCAGACTATCACTATAAATTGCTGGCATTTTTTCCAAAGCACTATTGATTCTCAACAGCCATCACATTTTGGGAAACTGAAGGGCAAAGAAGCAAAATGGAAACAAGAAAATCCATTTGTCTCAGCCTCAGACTCATTCCTTGAATTGGAGAATTTGATAAGCAAGTAGAGAAAAAAGCAAGAGGAGGAATCGCATTGCAAACTATACACTGATTTCAGCTTTTAAAAGGAATCAGGAAGAAGAAGCTGCATGGGAGGCTTGTATTTTGGCTTAAGGTTGCATGTAGTAAATAGCAAAAGGTTGGTTGTTTCTATCCTTTTAGCTGTACTCAGCTTTAAGCTATGTTCCTCTCTAGAGCTTTATGAAATATGAAGAAGACCTTTCGTAATACTGAAAAACAGAAGGTCCAGTATAATTGCGCCCAAAATAGTTTGAACCAATCTAAGACCAAAAAAATACCTTAATTTGGGCTGAATGTTATTGTTTCGTCTCCTAGAGAGCAAAGTTTATAGAGAGTCCTGTCAGTCCTGGAACTTTTTTTTTTTAATTCATTCAGCCTTACATGGTAACACTGGGTGGTTATAAATAGGTGGGTGATACCCCCCCTTCATTTGAGCATTTTTGTGTGGTATGAAGCCAGTCATATTTGTGGGGCTTCCAAAGGAAACAATGTTTGTAATGCTGTTGGACTGGAGGCTTTTTTTAAAATCCTAGTAGAGAAATAAGCAAAACTGCTGAACAAGCATGATTTATAAAGTAGATATGGATTGATTTACCACTGTTAAATGCTATCATTAACCTACAGGGCTGACTTCCTTACTGAAGGATGTTGTTGATAGAGCACAACAAAATGAAGTATTTACTTTTCTTACCCTGAAGCAGATAGAGACAATAGGGTGTGGGACAGTGAGATTCTTTATATGAGACATAACCACTTTTTTTTTTTTTTTTTTTCAAATACAGCCAAGGCTTAGGGAATCTGGAGTCTTTATGTTCCATTGTTTGGTGATCAGCAGGGGAGAACAGACCAAATTCATCTTGCTGCCAAACTACCACTTCCACAAGAAGAACCAACATCCTCTCTCATTCTTGTGGTCACTATTAGGAGCAAGGTCCAGTCAGTTTGAAAGGGCAGAAGAAAATGCTTTGTTAACTGTCAAAGTAGACATCATGTGTAGGATAATTTAGTCTGTTTCAACTTAAATCTCTGATTTTTACCCTATTGAAGTACTCACCTACTTCAGTCCTCACAATCGGCAATAAAACAAAAAGTGTATTTGTTGCTAGACCACAATCCAGTTTCAAAAAATTCTGCCACCCTTTTCTACCCACTAAAAAACCCACAGTCAAGGCATACTATACTTGTTTGCCTTTTGGGTTTTATAAGAAAAAACATAGTATAGTCATTGTCATTTCCTTTCAAGAAAAATTACTAAAAGTAGACAGTTAAAATTTCTGCTTTAAAACAAAAACCACAATAGAATAACGTTTCTCCTCTACCTACTATAATATATTTCTCCTCTTAGATGACAGTAGCAGGACCCAGAGGCCATATTCTAAAGTGGCTTTATTTTTTTCTGTTTGTGGAATTTGTGTATTGGCAGAAAATACCAAGTTTTCTGCAGCTTCACCAAGAATCATTCTGGTAACATGTTGTACTGTACCAGCCATCTCAAGTCATGCAGTCTTGTCCTTGCAGTCAATTAGTAGTATCTGCCTAACTAACCTTCTCTAATTATCACAGCTTTTGTGCATTTAAATAAACACTGTGCTAGTTGGCTTGGCTTTTTGCTGGGTTGAGTGGTTTTGTTTTAGATATTGGATCCTGCTGGTTTTTAAATCCTGTGAAAGTACTTTTGAATTTGTAATCAGTGATCTATTTTTCAGCTACCTTTTTTCCCTGGTTTAATTGATTTATATGTTAAGTGCATTTGTATAAGCAGCAATGCTACACTGGAGACATCTTTATGAAGTCATGTGAAAAGGTTTAAGACAGATTTTTGATTCACAAGAACAATTATTTTTCAATCAGCTTTTGCTTACATCTGCAAGAACAATTTACGAACGGTGCTCTTACTTCAAGTAGTATTTTCCTACAGCATTTTAGCTTCCCTTATTTAATGTCAAAATAAATAAATATTTGAGTTCACAGAAATTCTATAGTAAACAATATTGCACGAAGAAGTCACCTAGTTAATCATGGAAAACTGCACGAGTGCAGGGAGAATGGTTTAGCTGTGAGGGAAATGTCCAAGTAGTTATTTTTAAAGCCATTATGAACATACTTGGGGCACTTAAAATCAGCCAAACCTCACCAACAAGAACTGGGGCTGTATTTTTCAGCTGACAGCTAATGTACACGTATTTTGTGGGCATTTGAAAGAGTGGACAAACAAGGTCCATAAATTGTCTCAACACCGAGGGTAAGAACTCTGAACTTTACCCAGAAGAAATAGTTTTGGAGGACAAAAGTATGGCCACTTGAAAGGAATTCTGTTTTCACACTTGGCTTTCTTAGAGCTTCTGGATTCAAGGCTTCTATGGATTGCACTGAAACACAATTTTATTTATAACATCATTGGTATCTTCTCCACAACATTGCCAAAATACATGGAGTTAAGCATATATTGTGGGTTAATGTCCAGTAGCAGAGAAATTCAATGGACCAAAAGTTTTCCTAAAGCTTTTTGCCCTCTAAGTTTTTGCTGTGTTGTTGTTTTTCTGCATTTATTTTATTTTTTAATACATAATTGAAAAGAAAATAACAGGCTTTGCAGCACTACTGGATTTATCCCATCGACATGGTTTTGTGGAGACTAACTCAAGAAATAAGAGAGAGTTAAACCATGCCACTTCCTTACATTTAGTACCTCTACTCAGAGTACCTATATTTGAAAGATGGAGCTTTATCATCARAATTTTTAAATTTTGTTTATTAATTATTAGAAATTTATTAATATTTTGCTAAAATTACTGAGAAAATTTATAATAATAAGTTTGCTGTATTAATGGTAATGCCTTGAAATGGACATTGGGAAATCTAGGAAATCATGCAGTCCATCTTGAAATTTTCTTTAAGCAGGAACTGGCACAGTTTCGTCCAAGCTATGGAAATCCAGAGCTGAATCTCAGAATTTCTAGGATCTCAGAAATGTCAGGTAAATGATCCAACAAAAAGGTGGGTGTAAAATTTTCCAGAGAACTTGCGTGAGCAACTACTTCAGTTACTCAGGGGACGAGCTGGAGCCCCAAAGAAGAGCAAATATTTCTGGAACAGCTGCTTGGAATTGTGTGTCCTCCTGTGCAAAGCATGACTCCAGTACAGTAGTTGACCCAGATGCAGTGCCACWTTATTCAGCCCTGGAATCCTCTCTGACCAAACTTGCTGGAACCAGGTACTGCCTCAGATTGTTCAGCATATCAGGATGTAATTCCTTAYGAGTGTCTGAATATCCACTGTTAAAAATAGCTTGTGGTAAGACCTAAAAATCTTCAGACTGGCTGTCTGAACGCAATCCTGGAGTTATTTATAACCACCTRTGAATTTGTTATATTTGAGGCAGACGCAGGCAAACAGCCAGAAAGGTTCTGGAAGAAAAAAAAATAATCCTCAATTAGTTCTCATTGTGAAAAGCATTCACCTTTTTGTGAGAGCTGGAGTTTGTCAGCAGCRGTGGCTGCAGCCATCACTGTTGGGCAGCTCTTAGCCAGGGAATGACATTCCTTCCACTGGCAGTCAGAGGGGACTGACCATTCCTTTCTCCAGCAGTAATCCAGCAGTGCCGGGCCATTGCACCAYCAGGAATGTCACATCTGTGTCTACATATATAGTCAAAGATCAAGCTTGAAATTACAGCGCTGAAAAGGAACACATTTTCCTGTCCCACTCCTCTTTCCTGGTTGAAGATATATTTTTGCCATCTTTTCACGCTAAATTTTAGGGAGAATGATTAACCACATGGCCCTTTTTTGGGGAGGGATAACATCATAGTAATAATTGTCAAGGAAATAGGTGATTACTATTCTGATCCTGATTATTCATTTGTATACTAGAGCTTGTTTTTCTATTTAATACACTTCCAAGTAATTCAACTGCTATGCAGAAATTTAATTTAAACCATAAAAAGATAGTTTGACTAGATATTTCTGTTGCAATTAGGTAAATGTTTGCTAATGTGCAAGTGTATCAGAGAAACCTCCYGTCAAGCAAGGAATTGCAAATAGCATTGGAGACTCTTGATACTCAAAAATTACATTGTCATACACGGAAGATGAGTGAAAAAGACACCCCTAATGATTCTTTTTTTAAAAAAGCTCATTGGGCAAACCTGGAAATTGCTAAGCAGGTTATAAGTTATAAACCCTGACTGTTTTCAGAGGGAAAATCTTCTGTTGATGCAGCTATAAAGATATTRCCACTTCAAAAAAACCCCATCCAAAACCCTGTAAACCCTTTAGCAAGTATTTTAATTACAAAAGAAAAAGTAAAATATTTGCTATGCTATAAACTAAGATTCTTGCATGTAATCCTCAAAAAAAGCCATTATAACATAAGAAATGGACCTCTACTCATGATCTGCCAGTGGTACTTGAAATGCTTGGCAATTATTTTTACCAAAACAAACAAAGAAAAATTCATTGTTAGCTTTCTGGTGAGATATTTCAGTAGGCAAATTGTGATGGCCACTACTGTTGGTGGCTTTCRTGAGCCAACATTTTCATTTCACAAYGAGMAAARGAATATTCCTGTTAGGAGCMCTGCAGATGTATCCATGGCACCAGAAAGTTGAGTCCCAATGTTTCATAGTTTTGTACCCATTAAGATCATAGAATCATTGAATGGTTTGGGTTGGAAGGGACCTTAAAGATMATTTATTTCCAAAYCCTCTGCCATGAGCAGTATTAATTGCATAGCATTGCTTTGGGCAATCGAGGAATTTATGAGAAAGAATTGAATCTGGCATGGCCTGAAACGTTACAATCTCAGTTTACTTGCAAGATGTTTGTGAAACAACTTATGCATATAGACGAAATTTGCATTTTTCAGTTGCACAAAAGAATGTTAAACTTTTAAAGTAGTGGAAACATCTGTCTTTTTGAAAATCTGTATTAAGAAATGTGTCTCCACATGTTAAAAAAATTAGATGAATGCTTGCAAAATTACTCAGGAGAATTTTGACCTTAATCCATTGATCCACATTTTAGTACACTATGTACATTAGAAATAACATTATTTATTAGCATATTGTAATGGAATATCACACCAGTATATTGTTTGCATGAGTGAAGAAAGCAAAACTGTATTTCCAAACTTGAAGATTTTATGATTTAAAYGAGAGTTTTGGAGAAGCAGTTGTGCTAGGAAAAACCTGGGAGTTCTGGTGGACAACAAATTGAACATAAGCCAACAGTAGACTCTTGTGGCAAGAATCTTGCGTTCAAGATTGATTCAAATCAAGTTTCTAGTGTAGCAAACTTTTTACTTTTTCTTTTATAATTAAAATATTTGCTAAATGGTCAACAGGTTTGGGTTTTTTTCTTTTCTTTTCTTTTTTGAAGTCACAGTAGCTTGATAACTGCATCGACTGCTTACTAGCAACTGGGTATTGCCGACAGCTTGAGGGTTGCTCCTCACAGATCTGGTTTTATTAGCTGGGATGAATGGAATCTGTGGGAAGTTTCATGTGAGAGAGATCTCAGGCCACAGAAAAGGACTGTGCTAGCTGCTCCTGCTAACACTCAGCAGGTACTTTTCTGTTCTGTGGATGATGAGCTAAGTATTAGGATAACTCTGAAGTTCTCTTGATTGTGTCAAAACACTGCTTTCTTTGCAGCTGTGTGTGGAAGATTTCTCCTTCCAATGCCCCTAAGCAAATAATCCAGCATAGTGGTTTTGTGGCCTATAGCTGTGATGGAAACAGGACTTGAGTCTTAAATACAAGAGAATCAGATCTTGTAACACATAATCACCTCAAATACTCAGTTACTATCAAATGTCTGTGTATTGCTAAAGGAAGGGGATTTCTGCTCATTTGTTAGAGAATGAATGAATGAATGACTCTATTGTTAATTAGAATCAGATTGCAAGAAGTGTTTGCATTTCTGTGAACAAACTTCAGTTTGAAAAGTGGCTGTTCAGTCTTGCCCACGGTTTTGTGCACATACTTTCTGAAGTCAGCAAGTGTTGGCGAGCACTGTAGTGCATAAATGACACCTGCAYGTGTGTCTAGGGGCAAGATTGACCCCACAGGCTGTAGGGCTTCCACCAGCTAACCCTTCACATCCCATAGACACTGCAGGGATAAACCCAGTTCATAAAAGTGCCTGTACTTTTTAAAATTCAKCATTAGTAATGTTCACCTACATAGCTTGTTCACCTATTTATAAAGCAAGGTGTGATATCCCAGGCAATGTACATTTTCTGTTCACTCAGGTTTCCTTTGTGATGACTCTCAATTTATCACGGTATTCTAACTAGATTTATAGAGGATTAATTTTCAGTCATGCCAAGGAAATTAGGAAATGTATGCAGAATAAGGATTTTCACCAGATAATTGTTTAAATACCTGCTTTTTATAGTATGATAACTATTCTCTTGTGCTTTGCCCTTCTAGTRTGTCCATATTTTTGTGTTTCACAGAGATATGAAAGACCTGAAAGGTGCAGCACCTGGAGTTGTGCACGGACTGTCCCCATAGCTTATGTTTACTCATCCTGGCCTCCAACACTTAGTAAATTTTCACAGTAGAATTTTGGATTTCCCAGTTTTTTCCATATGTGCTGCACCTTTCATGACAGACCCCAYACCTGTGCTCACCACTGCAAACATCTGCATTACACCTGTGCAGTCAACAGGGTTTGCTCTGCAGACCTGCAGTGATGGTCTGCATCTGAAGCATGTGTAGGATCCACAGCTGTGGCAGTGGGATTTCCAAAATCCACCTTCTTATTAGGGTCCAATGCCCTGTGRCCTCACACCTCGAGTGCATATGGCCTGACATACCTATTATTTCACTTGTGGTCCTGCCAGTGGATTACAGGSCCTTCAAAATGACATCATGTAGGTTATATCCACCCTGCTTTCCATGGAACAGGCATGTGCGTCCCTGTAGGGCTCGTTGATGTTGAGGATCTGTATGAAGAAATATTAAATTCTTCACTTTTTATACTTGTATTGTATTCTCATGTTGCATCCAGATCAGAATCATATTCCCTCAGTGGCCTTCCTTGTTTGATGGYTAGAGGAAAACTTTTTCTTTCTTCAAATATTTCCAGAAATTTTATTTTCCTCCTAGGCTCGTATAATTCTCTTCTATATTGTAATTCACTAACCCTCTTCATGTAAGAGCTATGTAATCCCATAAAAGCTCCCTCAGGAGGCACAAGTGTGTTTCATGCCTAACAGATTTTTAATAGAACTCTGAGAGTRTGTTGCTATTGAGTCATGGTGGAAGGACATGGCAAGCTGATACGGTTTTTGGAGGACCGGAGCCAGGACAAATTAWTTCAGCCATGCCCATTGCCTTCTGTAACAATAGGGCTGAATCATAAACCAGATCCCAATCCTCTGTTCCTGTTCCTTCTCCAGCACAGAGTTTCCCTGCCAGTGAGCATGGTGGTGTGTGCTAAAGCTGAGTCTGAATGTGCATTTACACATAGGCAATAAAGCTGTCACAGAAATTACATTTCAAGCTTGAGGTTGTGCACACATGACAGTGCATGTGTACCCCAAGGAACCAGGAGAGTCTGTGCTCTGGTGTGGGGCCTGCTGACAGGAAACATCCTTTATTCAGGAGATGGCTGTCATTCTGAAGTCCACTGACACATTTCAGGTCTGCTGCTTTGTTCTAGCAGGCATTGTAAGAAGCCATGAGAGTAATTATGTGGTACTGATAGGATCTATCCAGCTTCAGGAACACAGGACCAAACCTGTTTGTGGTGTTGGGAAGGGATTCATTCTCAGGGATTCCATTTTGTTTAGGGTGGGTTGGTTTTGGCTTTACTCCAACAAATATCCTGAGGTTTGACTGAAGTCAAAATTTACCTTTTTTTTTTTTAAAAAAAGCACGTTCATTAAGTACATTCTTTTGAAACAAATGTTAAGGCTTACATCAACACTGCCAGTTATGATTCTTTTGTGCATCAAATATGAAATGAGAGAAGAAAACCCTCATGAATGATGTGTAGACAATGTCTGGTTGTGACAAACTGGCAGTGGCAGTCATGGCTTCTTGTCAGGGATTTGAAAGGAAGGGAATTATCAAATTATGATAGCCMTACCATGGCCATCACCAGATAACATTCAAAAGCAGGACTTTTAGTGGGAAAGTGCTTATGGGTTCCARAAATGGGTAATAATCTTACTCTACTGAAACTGGAGAATCTTCAAATTAYTAATTTTCTGTATTTTTACTTATATTTAATTTTTCTTCTTTTTTTCTTTTTCTCTTTCCCGTTTTTGTTTTGGGTGGGTTTGTTTGGTTTTTTGTTGTTGTTGTTGTTGTTTTTATTTGTGATTTTTTTTTTTAGGGCTGGGTCATCGAAAGAGGCCTTTCCCTTCACAGAAAAGCAAATATCCTGCCCACAATCCCACAAAAGATGCTCTTCTACTGTGTAAAGCCAATAAATATAGCAAGGCATTTGTGAGACAGGCAAGTGGYAGCTGCTGTTCTAGACTTGGTTTGTCTTACCAGCATGGAACTCAGACATTATTAATTATGATTAATTAGTGATCACCTCATTATGCTGCCTTGATCAACCTAAACTATCAGTTATTTAGCAGTAAAGAGCATGGTGCTGTAATAATAATGRTTATATCTACCTACAGTTCACAACATTTATTTACTGTATCTTTCCCTTACAAATTACTTTTCAGTCAATGCCATTCTCATAGACAGCTAGAAAAGGAAGCTTTTAATGTGTGGCTTTGGGTGTGCCATAATAAAGATATTTTATGTTGTTGGACCATTCTCTAAGTAAACTTCCGGGGTTTTGAGCTTAATTACAGTAGATAATAAAATATGTTGCCACAACACTAGTAAAATGGCTTCATTTTTTTCGGTTGGAAGGGAAATATTCTTATGCTAAAAAAGAGKTATATACTGTTATTCATGCTGCATTTAATGTTATTTGTTTATARTTGCTTTCCTTGATTGCTCCTACAAGGCTTTCAGAGAGCAGKAAAAGAGAAAAACACTATCAAAACGTGGTTATGAATCATTATGTTTAACTGCTAGTATTTCAAGTTCATTCTAGAAACACATTGAATTTCATTCAGTTTTGCACATGGCACATTTAGATTTTTGTTTCCCCTGGAAAGCGGAATAAGCAGGCAGTTTGTGAAATGTTTTAAAACAAATCTGAATTGCAGTTTCCCTTTCTGAACCCGTTTTGTATTTTCAGCAGAGGCGTTATCAAGTTTCATTTCATTTTGGATGCATGAAAACAAATTTAGCAACTACTTTCTACCAAAATAAACAGCAGGAGAGGTGATTTGTCATGGAATTATCTACTTAAGCCCACACTCTTATCTGTGCAGAAGATGTGTCTGAATGGCTTCCGTAGAGCTTGAGAATGAAGCATTTGTCTGCAAATATTTTAGTTGAGGTCTTAATTGAATATAAACATGAACTGCATGAACTTTGGCRCTTGAAGGACTCCTGAGGAAAAGCTACCACCAGGAATATAGARGTGTAAGTACTCATATATTGTGAGGATATTGCATCAAAGCTGTCGCTTAGTAAGCAGATCAGCCTTTCACTTCTGTCTCAGAAACCAACAGGATGCTATCTAAGTGTGTTTAGCCAGCTGAAAGCTATCAGAGAGCTCCTCCAAACAAACATTGTTTGAATTAATACGTTATTTCCAAACCAGTTACATTGGCAAGGTATAAGGTAACATGTGGTTTAGAAAAATAAACCTAAATAGAATGAAAACAGAAGCAGCAGAAACTCTGTTTGAGTCTTCTATGAACTGTGTGTGGATTTCATCTCATATGGCAAATGGCCAAAAATTAGAGGCAATATTCTGAGGAGAAAAGGTCAAAACACACAGGGAAAATTTGAATATAGTGGAAGCACCCGCTGAGTCTTAGTTAAGTGTGGAACTATACATTTGGTGAAATTGCTATACCTTCTTATAAAGGTATTTTTCAGTTCTCATGGTACTACTGGCACCTGTTTAAACAAATTTCCCTTGCATTTGAGATGTGATCCAAAGGCCAGCAATGTGCATGGGTCATTTCTGTGATTTCTAATGGCCAAAGGTGAAGATTTGAAGAAGCTGAGAGTATTGTTTGTAGATCAGGGATGACTGGCAGTCCGGCTAGACTACAGACACCTGGGTTCCCTGCAGGTTCTCCAGTCCTGCCTTCTTCAGCTTTAGTTCAAGGTGTTCTCTGAGTTATGAATAAAACAGGACTCGGAAAATTACAAGAAATTCCCTAAATGCAGATTACAGTTTGTTTTGGTTTGTYTTTTTAACCTGAAAACATGGTGCTGGTAGGWGAGGTTTAGGGATAACTGGGGAATKAATCTAAAATGCCACATTTCTTGCAAGACACYTTTTCTGTCAAAGTGTAGCTGATCCAGAAAAATCTGATCTTTGGAGCTGCAGCTTGCTGGGTCAAACCAGTAAATGGTGCAAGAATGGGAGATGAAAAGTAAGACATACCTTTCTTTCTTATATAAAAGAATGTTAATGTGGGAGAGATTAATGGAACAAGAACTTTTACTGGACTTCACTGATTTTCTGTTTGCTTGTGAACTCACATTGATAGTAAGCGTTAATTTCTAAAGCCTGTACAAATTCTTAAATTTTGAAAGGTTCATTGAAAATAATTTATATTCTCTGAAAGTTGCTACTAATTTTTTTTGAAGAAAATCACATTACTTTAATATTTTTCATTTGGTGGAATTTGTTGGTCAATGACTTGGTATCTTTAGCATTCAATAGATACCAGAGCTCAATTGCTGATAAATACAGAAAAGCACATTAGTCAAGAACAAGGCACAGTATGGTTTTCAGGACCTTTTTTGATTTTAATTATTTCTGTTTAGCTACAGAATTTTCCTGTTTTCCATTTCTTTATGAATTACATTTTTTTTTAATGGCCATGAAAGTAGACAATACAAGTAAACCCTCAAAATGATCTGTAAAAAAAGAGAAAGAATTGTGTTTTGTATTCTTAATTCACATACATATTCACAGACATACACAACCAAATGGATTTTTATTGTTTTTTAAAAAAACACCTTAATCTTCTCCATATAACACCTCCTACCACAAAGCTGTTTCCAGAAATTATTTAGATCCCTTGATGAGAGATTGTACTTTGATGTTCTTAAAATATTAAAATCTATTGTAATGCATTTAATCTGTTGAATCAAAAAATGCTTCTTTCTACTGTAAAGAAATCCAATCAGTGAAAATATGCTTTAATTTTTTTTTTATTTGTTTTTGAATAATCTTCCTTGTTTAATAACAGCACAAACTAGTAAAGGATTAGGGGAGAAAGGCTGAGAGAGCAATTAAAATAAACAAAAAGGAAGAGGTGTRAAGTTGTGTGACCCAGTTTCCTTCAAGTTGTTCAAACACTGTTATGCTCTTTTAGGTCTATTTGGAGTTACACAGCAGGTACTAGAGGGGACTGACCCCTCAACTTCTGATTTGCTCTGACCTTTATTCTGARCTGAGGTCCAGAGGGAGCTCAAGTTTTGTTTGAATTTATCTGTATTTATCTAAAGAGTCTCTTACTGTCCAAGCTGTAGGCATGCCACTTCCTTTCCATGAAACATTTCTCCCCCTGGAATCAGAGGAGTTCAAATTCACTGGATAGAAATATGTGTTCAATAAATTTTCAGTGGAGCTGGCCTTGGGAAAAATCTTAGTGTAAATTACTATCAGAGGGTTAAGGGAATATATTTCCAGTGTCCCCTTATCCTTCCAGATCCTTCCTCCTTTATTTTCTGTACTTTTAGTCTTAAAACAGCTCTCTCATACAGGTTAGATAGCATGATCTTCTGAGGAAGCCAATGAACACAGGATGAGAAAAGCCAGGAAACGACGAAGAAAGTTGTTCTTTGTCAATGCTGTAATTATTTATCCCAGCCTTATAGGCATGACTGTATGTCCATGCAGTTTCTACATACCACTATTTTTATACTGTCTTTTTGAGAATTTAAGAATTCTCTGGGAAATAATTTGAATAATTAATTAAGCATGGCACTTTTATGAAATCTCTTTTCCATTTTGGCTTGTATTTAGCATTCATTCGATTTCATCACCTGCTAGAAGATACATTTTGGAGAAATTTAGATCAACCCATGAAAGTTTAAATTTCCAGCATCTTCCCTCTAGATCTCATTTTGACACTGTTGCACTTTTAATCTTCCTTTGGTTACTGTGGAGTCATGAGTGCATAGGTAATTCCATGTCATCCAGTACATGCACTGTGCTAAGGTGAATTGCTTTGCCAAATGCTTCTTGTGCATTTAAAGAGGTTGAAATGGCCTTGGAATGAATGGATTCAATAGAATTGTACTCAGTAGCAAAAATTGTTGCCAAACTTTACTTTGCAGTCAAACACTGTGACATCTTCGGTCTGAATGTGATGTTTGACTGCTGTGTCTTGTTCTCCAGAACGCTGGTTTGAGTTGTATCTTCCTTTTTTAGAAAAGTAAAACATATTGAATGCTGGAATCCACATATTTAAGCATATTGCTGCCATCATATGGCTACACACTTATTTGTCAGAATGGCATAGTGAAAGCAGCTTTGCATCTGAAAAGAAAGGCGTTTGTGTGAGGGAGCACAAAGCTGCAGAGAGAAGCAGKAATGAGTGTTATGATGTTTCTAATCCTTTTTCTTGTTTAGGCTGCAGCAGCTCTGCCTGTCTTGGAGTGTGAAATACTTGTCTCCTGAAGCTAAATGAGTAAGATCTGTGTGATCCATAGCAAGGTGACACAGAGATAATGTACATAAATATTAGTCAGAAATTAGACCGTGGGAGAGAGGTTAATGGGAGTTTTGCCTGAATTATGAGTGAATAAAAACTAGGAAAAGCTGTCAGAACTCATCCCAGGTGGTTACAAAAGTAGTTGTGTCAGTGCTTTGCAGTAATTTAAATCAAATTCACTCTTATTCCTTTTGTCTCTGATCATCTCCTTTTTGGAGCTTCTCCTGCAACTTTCATCAATTCATTTTTTGGCAGTCTTTGGCTGATTTAAAAAAAAATGAAATAAATTGTCTTTCCAATCTCAGGCCTATATTTGTGCTGGCAGGCACAAGTCATGTTGAAGCAAACTCTATTTCCTTTCTCCTTATTTGTCCCACAAAGATCATAAGCACAGTCAATCTGGCAAACACAGTAACAGTGTGGCTAGTAAGAAAAAAAAAAGAAAGGATGGGGATAGGAAAGGAAGAATATACCATTATGAATATGTTACATAAAAACTTTACTTGGGTTAGGGAATACTAGTGCCAAAATTAATGCAATTTTTGAACATTTTTTTGAAATAATAACCATCAGTGTGATATAAACTGTCAGTATTTGAAGAAAAGTTTGTTTTTTATCTTTTAACTTGCAGTCTAAAATTTCACATGATCAGACCTGTTTAATTTCACACGATCAGACATGTTCAATTTACCTCAAATCATCCACCCTGCAGTAATTTCTACCACATATTATTWTTTTTTTTTAAATAATTCCACAGGAAGCGACAGACTTAGGGTTAAACTAGATGGTTCATAGGGTTGTGTGAAATATAGCCAAGACAACTTACTCAGCCATCATAAAAGGGATTCTGACTCTATAATCATAATAGAGGAAAACAGCAGAAGAAAAAAGTGATAGGAATGATAATAATTAAATATTCTTGTCCATCAGTGTAATGAACTTTAAAAAGTTCAGAAAGATATTTACGTAGCATAAGGATCTATCATTTCCAGGTGAGCTTTTTTGGATTGGTCCAAAATTCCAAATCAACAGAACGGTGCATTCAAAAGGGATTTTAATCCCAAATAAATCTGCCAGACTGCAGCAGACAACAAAGATAAGCCCAGCTCTCAGATCTATTGGAAACAGATGTTGAAAGGATGTAACAGTTTTATAAACATGAGTTTGGAATTGCTACATTGCTCATAAGTGATGAAATAACAAGTGCAGATTCTCATAAGTTCGCAGGGGTTTATTCAGCCAAAGGAAGGAATGACAGAAATAAAAAAACACCTCTGTGATGGTGTTCTCTCCCTATAGARGGATTTCTTTTTCTTTTGTTTTCTTTTCCTTTTTTTTTTTTTTTTTAATATACACGGGGTTGCAATCTGAAACTGATTTTGCAACTTCCATTGACCATTAGTGGCACAGGCCARGCATCTTCTGTGTCCCAGGTATCTYCAACATTTGTGTTTAAGGAGACTTACAGGAAAGCACAGAAGAAAGACTGTAAATCCTCTGGCTATCCCTGCCATATATCATAGGAATATCATCCCAAATCTCTCTCAAAATCCCACTCCTATGGCAGTCAGCTGAATACTTCTGGCATACAGGGGGGGTCAGGAAGAGAGGAGAGTGGGTCATTCCAAAGCTGAGGCATGTCAGCAGAGGATACTCCATGAGAACCTGCTGTCCTTCAAATCAAGAGAGATTTTCCAAGGGTATTTCCACTGAGACAGCCTTTGGTGACTTGGGCCAAAAATACATGGCGTGTTTCCTCAGGCCATGAGAACCCAGGCCAACACCTCACAACCACCACAACAACCACACACAAGGACTCACAACCAACACCTCACAGCCAAAATCAATTTCTTATATTCCAGCTAGGAGTCATTCCACAGCAAGGAACACCGGGGTCACATGTTGCTGCTACCAGCAGCTGATCTTCTTCTGGTGCTGTGATTTGTAGGATTTTTGATTGCAGTGCAGTTTGCTTTGAGGTAATCCAGTCCTGAAGTATGAAAGGAAAGATCCTAACAGGAAATTCCACAGTCAAAGGTAATGTTTCAAGCATAGGCAATACAGCATTTTTGGTAGCTTCTGCTCCATGATCAGAGAGAAGCTGATATCCAACATTACCACGGATTTGCAGACACCAGTAAGAAGTAGTGAAACAATGAAACATTTAGGAGTTTTAAAATTCAGCTGCAATGCCCAACCATGCCATCAATTTAATCCTGTTGCACTGGATGGATCAGCAGATTTCATCCTTCTGCAGTTTCCCCACACGTTTGGCAGGGCACTACTGCACTGATGGTTGGAGGAGTGATAAAATTGTGATAACACCCTAGAAATAATATCTGGATCCTACCTCCCTCTCACCCAACAGTCTCAAACACACATTGGACAGGAAAGATGACAATGCAGATCTCCAATGTACTCCCTCCTCAGACAGCCTTCAGGCAAAGGAAATTAATTTTGCATGAGACATTTTGAGAAAAGCAAATTAGGAGAGAAAATAGCAATTCAAAAGCAACGTTCACCACTGTTGTGTATGATGAAAACTAGTGAAATGTGCAAGAGAAGCCTTGCAGTGTTACTGTAGCCATGAAGTCAAAATTCAGTCTCAGACTGATGGAACCAATGCGATTTCTATCCCAAACCTGCACAAATAAAGGGGCTGAGAAGGATCACGGGGCTCTGAGATAAAGAGATCTTTGGTAATTTTCTTTGCCATGGGTTTTGATGTGATGTAATGTAAAATAGAATGAAAATAATAGTTAATCAAGTCACTCAACATCGTGTCCCTCTTTCCTTGTTACAAAGAAACTGGTTACTGCGTATTATCACACACAGGTAAAATTGAGTTAAAAGCCTTAAAAGGTTTTATAGTATGATGAAATTATGAGGTACTTAGACTGTCAGAATTTAGTGTCACCTTTTGTATATCCATTGAGATAGTGAGATTAAAGACCACACTGTTTTTTATTTTGTCCAGGGAATATGTGTCTCATTGAGGACAGAGGGTGGAGACACTTCAGTTAATGAACAGGCATCTTTAATACAGGGTTTTCTTCAGCATGTGATTTAGTGCCCTGTTTATTGCAAGCAATTGGATCCCTGATACAAACCCAGAATTGTTCATTCTCCCTGGCTTATTCTGTTTAATATTCATGTCTACACTTCATGAATTCTTCACAAATATTTCTGGTTTTATTTTCACAAGACAGCCTCAGAGACCACAGTATTACAGGTAGAGAAGAGAAGCACAAAGGTCTCGAGGTCAGAAGCTTTCACTGATTGTGTGGGTTGGATCTTCCATGCCTGGAAATAGATCTTTTCAGAACTATCTACCACTTCATGTGCTCAAAGCACAAGTCCCAATGTAGTCTTCAGCTGTAAACCAAGTAGACAGCTAAAGAAATGAAGAACATGCTTGCAGAACATCTGGGAAAGACACATTTAAGTCAACTGTCTGATGGGAAGTACCAGAGTCTAGAAGAGAATCCCCCAGGTTGGTATCTGATAGTCATTAAGACATTCTCTTAAACTGTGTTCTCTGCCTTGTGACTCCCTTTGCCTTGGACTTCTGCTGTAGCTAAAGTTTCCTCCATTATACTGAAAAAAAACCCCTGGAATCTTGTGTATAAATTACTCTTCAACTATGTAATTAAATATGATATTGCTACCCTGGATGTGGTGGCCAAATGAAGGTTGCATAAATAATTCTAGTTTGGGCTTTTCATAAATGTTAACAGTTGACATTATGACCGTGGTGCATAATTGCCATGTAATGTTTTATTTCTTCTTAAATTTTTAAGAAATGAACTGGAAAAAAGTATTCACATGCTGTATTCTGGCAGCATGTGAAATGTCAGCAGGATTGGAACCCAAATCCACTGTACTGCTTTGCCCTACATGAACTGACAGAGTGATTGATTGCAGGATGACTAACCATTGTCTAGGTGAATGAACATAAACAGAAATAATTTTTTTTCTACCAAAGTAAGAATATGATGCCTGGTAAATCCTGGTTCCTTTCAGGACCAGTCTCTATGCCTGCCCCTGGGATTTTTTTTGATCCAGATTGACTTTCCTTGTACAGCTACTGGAAGAGCCAGCAGATATTCATTGGACTGTTGACCAGCTCTTCTTTCTCCTCTCTTGCATGTCTACATCCAGCACACTGGGAATGTCCAGGCCCAGCTTTCCTTTAGCTGCCACTTCAGGCAGTTCCAGGTTGATGGGAATGACTGCTTATCAATCCCTTCCTCTCCTGTGCCCAGACCTCACCAATATCCTCCAGGGTATTTCCTTCCTGTCAAAGGCCATTTGGGTATTACTCCCTCCTCCAGTCTTGCTCAACTTAACCCCTCTTCCTCTCCTCACCGTGTGTTCAAGCATCCTCCTTCCCTCTCCCTGCCTTTCCTGGCTAAAGGGGCAAAACATTTTGAAATGTGCCTCCAGGTTACCTAAACCTGTCTTATATGGCCAGCACAAAGCAATCTTGGAAAATGAATGTGGTCACTGGTTCTCATTCCAGGACATCCCTGTTTCCCACAATTTCTGTAAATAGATAATTCCATGTTTTGGGTTGTTAGGCTTTTTTTTTTTTTCCCCTCTATGCACTTTGATCAGCTCCTTTCTTGTTTTACCTCCAGTCAGCATTATTTTGGCTTATCTGTTTTCAGGCATGTACAGAACACTTAGTGTGCTGTGGAGTGAAGTAAAAATGCATTCTCAACTAGATATAATCAGAGTTTGATTTCTGCCTCGTGCCCTAAGTTTGAGAAGGACTGGTTCKATCAGTCCTTCTAGTCCCCACCTTCTCTGCAAAGAGAATAAGATTTTACATGCAGAATAATAGTGGGTAAGTTTGAGGCAATGGAATGTTTTGCCATTATGGGATTATGCTGATGAGGCGGTGCAAAGAACTCCCACAGACAAAACCTGATGATTAATTGGGTATTGTGGGTGCTTGATGTTTTTAATTTAGGCTTTCAGAAATTCATGAGCCCTGCCGCCCTGTGGTGGACATCTTTCTTCAWCCCAACATAGTAAGTATTCACAGCTTTTGAGCCCACAGACTACTGACTTACAGAATTAAAACAAAAAAAATCTTGGTCTAGAAAATACAGACATTAGGGAGTGTTAGCCCTGCATTTAGACCAATTTTAAGCACAACTACATTGGAAAACTCTGCTTATTTGTTTTTCCTGTTATTATTTTGAAGTGAATGGGGTGTTATTCMTCTGTTTTGAAATCCTGTATGTTGTTATATGACTGCATTTCTGTGGGCTTGCTTTATGAACTCAGCTTCTTCCCAACAGCAAAAAAAGCCATGGAACAGCTGCTCTGCAGCCACAGGAAGGCCTTTTGGAGAGAGCTGGGGGCAGAGAGGGGGAAGCAATGTCAAAGGTACTCAGTGTTTTCCTCTCCTCCTCCAGCTCATCCCCGAAATTACGCAGCAGGGTGAGAACACGTCCCCATTTACTGCACRTCCTGGGCAGTCTTGGCCAGGGCAGGTTTGGTGGGACCCCACCCCTTTCTCTGTTCATGGTGATGTTTCATTTGYTTTTGATTGCCTTTCCACATTAAGCAGATGTTTTTATTAAGCTCTCCAARGTGACACACAGGTCATTTTCTTGGGTGGTTACTGTTAGTTCAAAATTCAACAATGTGTGTTAGTAATATCCTTCCAACACACCTTATTTTGAATTTTCCATCATGAACTTCCCCTGCTATTGTGCTGCCTAATTGCCTAGGTTTGTCTTGACTAACTTAAACAACTGCTCAGTTAAATAATTGTTAAACAACTGCTCAGTTAAATAATTGTTCCTTGCTGAAAAAACAGTTCCATGGCAAGTCATGCCACCATGCTGATTAAGGCCTTTTCCAAGACAGCCACGAATTCAGTGAAGTTCTGTTAGTGCTCTGCTCCTAACCACTGCCATATTGAAAACTGAGCTTTTCATTCCACTCTGCTCTCTTCCAGTGACCAACACACAACTACAACTCCCACCTCACAACCTCTCAGTTTCCTTACTAGCCTCTTGTGAGGTATATTGTCAAAAGTGCTTTAAAGATCCCAATAAATTTTGTCAGTGAAACAATTCTTGTTCCTCGTCCAGCTGAATTCTTTCAAATGTGCTCTGAAAACTCTCAAAATGCACTAATCTAATTCAGAAAAAGAGTCAGGAATGCTAGTAAATTATGGTTGACTTGCTTGTTTTTAGTAGTTGGCAGCAACTCTATTGATGCTRTGACTGGCTCTAAGCCATTTAGATTCCTGTCAGAAAAATTAGTAGCAGTAATTGTTGCTCTGGGATYCCGCTGAATCCCAAACAATTTCTGGTACCGGAGGGAGGCACAGAACTCTCACTGCACACCTGGTCTGTCTGGGAACTCGGTGTTCTGGGCAGTAGCAGCAGTGGAGATGCTGGGCTGGAGGTCAAGGAGCAACTTTCAGAGACTGGATGAGGTCAAAACTCTGTGTGAAGTGAGTCCCATCACATCCCACAGTGTCTGCCTTCCCSCTGCCAGGAAGCCTTCACTGCTCCCATGGAAACCTTGCACAGCTGACCCAACCTCCTCACTGCCAGCTCCCTGTGTCTGGGGGACAGGAAGTGTTTTTGGCAGGGAGAAGACGGAGAACATGCTGAAGGTACTGCAGAGAAAGTGCAGTCAAAAAGGGCTGAAATTATTTTGGGGGAGTTTTTMAACTGGTGGAGGGGGCCTAAGGGAAAGTAACCTGGTTCTGCAAAAGATAAGACATGAGATAAGAATGATGGTATCACCTTTATTGCTAAGAGATACAGTAATCTCTAGAGAGAATTCCTATTGTCTCTGGGACTGAGTTCCACTGACCCTTTCAATTTCCAGAGTTGAATTGACATTGCACATCTCCCATCAAAGATCTGGCCTGGAATATCTGCATTGTATCAAAGTGGTCTGAAGAAACAGCCAGAACTCTTTTAAAATTTCAYTGTCACTCATCAGCATGCACATTTGCTCAATAAACTCCCCCAGCTCCACCAAATACATACATTTGAAGAAAACCTCAAAAGGAAATAATTTAATATCATGGAAATAATTACCAGGAAGTCTTGTTATGCTTCCTGCCAGTTCACAAGAACCCTATTTTTCCAAAATGTGAATGTTACATTGCTGCTTAATAGACTCTAAACTTCAAAAGAATGGTGAAAATCTTTTGTCTTGGCAGAGAAGAAAGGCAGCACTGCCATAATCCCCAGCCACAATCTAGAACTGCTTTAAACCGAGTGTGTGATCCAAACACTGTTAAAAACTGGAAAGTGAAGATTGTCTAGACTGGGAAGCTCCTTCCATATACCTGTAGTTTTGGTGATATCAGGAAACACTGCTCTTACATTTCCTATATTTGCATTTCTTAGTAAGTAGATTTTCCTACAGAGAGAAAGTTATCTTTTTTTTAACGTATATTTAGATGATACGCTGGTCGAGTTTCATCTCTTTGGTTTCTTCTGTCACCCCACTGAATTCTCATGGAAGCAGTTAAAAATGTGGAGGCTGAAGCCAAGCCTCTCATGCTGAGGGGGAGTTGCACCATCAATTTCTTTTGAAATGTGATTTGTCACAGGGTCAGGCTGTGAGTGGTTCTTGTGCAGTGATGTAAAGCAGGAGCAATGCCACTGAGGTTCTTCATGCAGTGCCAAAGCAAAGTGGATGGAAACCACTGCAAAGCACAGCTCTYGACTCGGTGGCATTTGTTTTTCTTCGCTGAGGCATCTGCAGTTTTGTCAATAAGGGGCAAGATAAATTAGTGTTTGTTGAAATATTTGCTGCCCTGTGTTACACATTGCTGGCAGAGGAGCTGAAGTGCCACCGGTGCTCAGAGCAGAGCTGTTCCAAACCTGCTGGGGAACATCCCTGTCATGCTGCAGGCAATGGCTGTGATGGATTGTCCTTTAGCTCTTTTATTCTTGTTTTAACACAGACTTTTTTTCATGGTCCACAGATGGCACCTGAAAGTACAGTATGTGTTCCAAAAGAAATTCCAGGCTCTTTTTTTTTTTTTTTCCCTCATCTTCTTCCAAGAGAAAAAAGCACACATACTTTTTGTGTGTTATGGCCTTCTGTGGGACACCACCCACAACCTCACCCTTTTTTCCCCTTCCATGGATAATCTTTTCACAGGGTGGAGAGGGGATGGGATGGGATGGGAAAGAAAGAGTTGCTTTCATGTTTTCTAGCAATGATTTTGTCTACAACTATTTCCTTCTTGACTTCTTACTCACTGTTTATAAATTCTCCCTGTACTTTAACAATAGTATTGTTGCCACAGCTGCACTGATTATATTTCTCTAACTTCTCTCATTTTGGGGCTTGGAATCAGTGTGGTTTGTTTTCATACATGGTAACTTGGAACAGCCTATAATAACATTACAGAAAGCCTTGATAATATAATTGTAACGTGCACACACACTACTTTCTCTGCTTTTTTGTCTTGAGGATCAAATATCTACTTTGTTGGGTTATTTTTCTTTTTTTTAATACTTTCCCTACAACAAAAAGTGAAGCATTGATTCCAGATAGGTGCATGTAGGGTTTTGACAAGCATATTAATAAGGGGTCAGTAAATGTTTGAAGTGTTTCATTGCATAGCCATGTATCTCCACATATGAGATTTGGGGTTGGGTTTTGTTTGTTTGGGGTGTTTTGGTTTGGTTTGGGGTTTTTTTGGTGGTTTGTTGGCCTTTTTTTTGGAGGTGGGTTTTTGCTTTATTTATTCATTTGTTCATTTATTCATTCATTCATTTATTTATTTATTTTAATCTGCTCTATCCATTATTCTCCTTGAGATAATAATAAAAAAACCCCAAGAAAACCATTAAAATGTGTATTTTTAATTAGTTTTATTTTAATTGATAAAAAAATCTTTTGCCCTTCTCAGCTGCTACTCAAAATGAAGATCTGGTTCCTGTTTGTACTGAAAACTTGCATGAGAACTTTTGCAGGACTAAGGATCCTGATGGTGCAAGGTTCCTCCCCGCACGGCTGATGTTCAAAGGTAGAACTTCAACCTGAAATTCAAAAGTTGAAGTTCAACCTTTGAACTTCAGGACAAGCCCTGTTTTGCTGGAACACCTCTCAATGTTCTTGATGTTCTAAATAGGGAGCATGTATATTAAATATATCAAATTAGAAAGGCCTTCACTTGCTAGATTGCGACCTGGAGGTGTAGAGGTGTAAGTCMTGAACAGCTACTGCAATCAGCAGCTCCCCAGCACAAAAATATGAGTTATGGGACATTCATTTAGACATGTTAGGTAATGCAGCATGTCTCCCTTTCAGGTTGCATCAGGTACCTGTGCAAGTCTTAACACACTGAATTTCCCTTAGTTTTGGGGYTGATTAATGCTGACAGAACGTGGCTCACTGGCAGTCAGGGACACGGTGTTTCATTAACCTGCAAAGCTCAGACAGGGTGAAAGGAAGTCAGGGCATCACCCTCCTGTCCTGCTTTGCTGCACAGACACTCTCAGAGAGTTCTGAGGGGTGAGGTGCACATGTTCTGAGCTGCCCTGCTTCAAACCAACCTCTGGGATGGGCACTCAGAGACAAAAACCTGGAGCAAGCTGGGAGGCCCCTTGTCACGTACAGGTGGAACAGAGGGAAATCTTCCAGCACTGTGCTCTGTTAAAAAGCTCTCTCCTGAGCACTGATGTCACCTAGAAAAGCAAAGGGAATTGGACACTAATGGTATTCCATTGTTACCACAGAATCAACCGGTCTCAAACAAGGATCTTAGAGTCAAAGCAGACTGGCGGTTTTTTTAATTATTCCATCAATTATTCCATTCCTCATGTTTTATATAATCCATCCCAATTACGATATTTTTCCTAGCATGTGGGATATAAATAAGGGTGTTATTAAATCCAGAGTTGATGAACAGCTTTAAATGCTGGCTTGGCACCATTTCCTTTTAGAGATGCTCCCCATATGACGACTTCTAATGAACTGGAATTGCAGAATTCACAGTTGCTTTTTCTGGTGTCACTGCATGTATTTAACTGATAAGAAGCAGGAGGCAGCATGCTCAGATTCCTGGTACATTAAAGGAGAAAGTGAATTTAAAATCCATAAGGCAAATCTTTCTGCCTCCCGCTAGTAATTGCTTTTTGGCAAATTCTATTTGAAAGGAGAGCCAAAAACTCTTTAGAACCAAGCCTGGGAAACAAGGATGTTTTCAGGTTAATCGATGGATCAAATCACCCAATGCTCTCACGCATTGTCTGGCAGATTCCAAAAACCCTTAACACAATTAAAGAGCTGCATTGTCTGCACAGGCCATGATAGATTTTACTCTCAAATAAGTAGTTGTTTAAAAAAAAAGAAATTAGTGTCTGATGTTGAAAGAAAACGTTTGCACTGAACGAATTAGAGAGGTCATCAGTCAAGACTCTTTAATACAAGTCAAAATATCACCCTCGCAATAAACTGGCAAACTGAACATCAGTTTGAGTTATCTCTTGTTGTAAGCACACAGGTTTTATGTGCCTGAGGGAATCTGTTGCAACTTGCATATACTTAAATAGGTTTCAAATGATGTTTTAATTTTATTTTATGAGCAGAATTTTCTGTTTCTCTTCTCTTCGGAGATTATCTTGCCTCTTACCTTATTGAGGGTGTTTGGGAAGTCCCAGATGCACATCTGAAGAGAAGCCACGCTGGTGACTGCAGGCTAAGGCCARATTATAAACCTGTTATGAGATCAATGTCATTCTTAGGAATACCTTGCACAAAGTTGCTTGATTTTTATTGAAGTCAAGAGCTTTCTCTTAATAATGGCACCAAAGTTTACAACTGCCCCTKGGGTGCACTGCTGTTGCTAGGCCAGTGGAAAAATTCCCAAGAACCATAYGTATGTTACACTTGGGATTTAAATATCAACCAGTTGTCATGTGGTTTGAGCACAGCCTCAGTTCACCTACCAGCTCTGAGCAATTCATTCCCACATTTAGCTTGYTGATCCCTGGTTTTGCAAGCACCTGTGCTTCCTGCTTTCATCTAGTGTTAGAGGCAAAAATACTGATACACAGTGAAATAGCTCAGGGAGAAACTCATGCTGATTCCCACCCTCCCCCCCTAAAATTTCAAAATTGCATGTGTGTACTTGCTTAAGTACTTTCCTGAACATAAACTACCAAACCCCTTGATACTGAGCAGTTTTAATAATGTAAGAGTCTTCCAGAAGAAATATTCTTGCAGAGGTTAATGTATAGGTCAAGGGGCATGAAGGTTTCAGTCCTTTTTCTTCCTCTTCTGATGTTCTTCTAAAGAGAAGGACCTATGACATCCCTAGGCTGTGTTCTCTARCCCTGATATTGACAACTTCAGGGAACTGTTGCAAAATTAGGTCCTGCTCG
Organism: Mixornis gularis; assembly: GCA_003546035.1. Taxonomy (NCBI): domain Eukaryota; kingdom Metazoa; phylum Chordata; class Aves; order Passeriformes; family Timaliidae; genus Mixornis; species Mixornis gularis. The sequence goes on from QVAJ01000129.1 coordinate 1,647,318, forward strand.
GTGTTAATGAAAGGGCACCAGGAGGTTTCTCATTTTTRAAGGCATCCCAGCMTTTTGATTCAGTGGAAATCAGGCAYCTCAGTCCCTTTGATACTCAGAGTCTCTCTCTAGAAATTTGGGGTGACTAAACCACTTAAAAGAAAACASTGACACCTTAGACTTTGGGGCTGTAAATGTTTCTGCAGATGCTCAGATGAATGGATTCATTTATGTTGCATGGTCCCAGATGCAGCAACTCAGAGGTTTATAAATATTAAAAAAAAATATAAATATTTTCAGGGCAGGAATTTCATTTTCCCAAAATCAAATAGCATTCAAGGCATTTTGGAGGATGTTGGGAGCTATGGATCCCTTTGAAGGCCTCTTAAGGTGTGATGTGATCAATATTCACCAAAGCAACATTATTTGGTGTAGCTCTTACAAGGAGGATTCAAATTTGAACTCAGAGGTTCTGAAGGAAAAAAGACAACAGCTTCTGCTATTCTGTGCTTCTGATTAATGGGAAACAATTAATTGTGTTCATTTGTATCCTCATTTGGTGAGGAAGACTCAGCCTAAAAGGAACATTCTCCATATTTATCTCTTCTGTATTTGAATGTATTAAAACAGTTGCCACATGGTAACAAAATTGCCAGTTTTAGAATGAAAATTGCTACCATAGACTTAGGAAGAAACATCCTTTTTAACTCATATTAGCCCTGGCTCAGTCTAATCTATGGCACAGGATGTCCYTTATGCTCATCTAAATGACTTGGGGAGGGAAATATTCTCCTGCTCACATTACAGTGTTTACCAAAAAGAAAAAGAAAAGGTTACTTAATATGTCATTTGAAAATCAAGTAAATCAAGTCAAAATGTTCCAAGTGTATTTTTTTTTTTTTGTTTTTTTGTTTTTTTTTTTTACCATTGGAAAAGGATTCTGAGTTATTGGGTCATTATCTCTTCCTATGCTGTTTTGGCAGTCTTTCCAATATTAGAGACACATTTTGTTTTCTCCAGAAAATAAATTTACAAATTTTAGATCTGTTTCCCTTCTAGTGGCAAAAGTTGCACAGCTTGACTTTGTAAAACAGTGAACGAGTGCTGTTTTACACCTTTTAGGGCTTTACCTGTGTACCTGAAGATATCCTGAGGAAAGACAATCCTGCTGTCTACATTCCTGCAATTACCGAAYATTATGTCTAATTGGAAAGAAGCAATCTAGTGTTTATTTTAAAGAGATATTACACAATTTSTGGTATTATTTTTTGGAGCACAGTYAGAGAGARGCTGGAATTAYTATRCTTTCAATTGTAAAGACAGGGAATGGCATTTTCATTAAAAGATAKGTTTAGATTTCCCGAGAGGACTCCGAAATGTGGAAATTACTACCAAAAGCTTCAGCCTTTAGAAGTTGTTGTCACGAGTAATATGCTTTGCAAAATACAGGGAAGCAGGTGATGTTCATACAGCCCCCTGTGAGAGAGGGTAAYTCCATTCCAAACTTCTTCAAAGAGAAGTTTGTGGGGAGAACAGGAAGATCTGACCTGGCTGTGTTRCGATGCCTTTTGGAGGGCACTGTAGCTACTGCAGGCAGCCTGTGGGGGAGCCTGGCAAGTCCCTTAATCATCTTCCCTCTGTCTTTCACTGCTCAGACATCCAGGCTTTGTCAGGAGAATGTTGTGATTCCTTTGCTCCATCATTGCCATTTATCTTTGCCAGACTTTCCCCCTATCAAACTATCTGTCTTCTGTTTCACGCCGCAGGAGGACAAAAGCCAGGGGTGAGTCTCATCACTAGAAATCTCTCTCACTAATCTCCAGCTTGTTTCGACAGGAATCTGCTTTCCAATAATGTTACCACTGGCTCTGGTTTTTTCACGTCACTTATCTCGCCTGTAGCAAAGAATACACTAGAATTTAGACACAGCACAGAGGTAGGTCTCTCAGAGCAGCTTGCACTGCACTAAATCACAAAATAATCTGGAGGGACTACTTCAGAGCATGCTTCTTTTTTGGAGAAAAACATCCCTCTTCTGTGCTGCCTCGATGAAGTTAAGGACTGTAGAGCCTGCTGGTGTTTTGAGAGCTATATTTTTTCCTTCTTTGTCCAAAACAGCATGGTAAAAAGTTCCATCTTGCTCCCATCTTTCCCTCAGTTATGATAAAAGAGCACTGGGGGATCACRGGTGGTCAGGCAGGGAAGTGATTATATTTTCATATGCCATCAATAASCATTAGGGTTTTTTTCTGGAAAAAGAGAGATGGTGAATATTTGAGATGTCAAGAAAACWTGAATACTTTTGTAGTACTGAAAGTCTCCTCAGACATGCTGGATCTAAAAAACATGTGAAGAAAGGGGATTACACAGCCCAAACATTACCAGCCTGTCTGCTGCCTTGCAGAAAGGTCTCAGCATCAATAGGGGAGGACTTGGCTTTCTTCTAAAGTCATCMGTTACCATTACACATGGATGGGAATGTTGCTGGATAAATGGGCTTAATGAATTTTTTCCTACCTGGAGAAATTATTAGGAAGAAGAAGTGTCTCTGAAAGCTTTTGGTGCCTACCCCAAAAGGGTTTGAACAGAACCAATGAGACACCTGAACTCTTCCACATGCACATCCTTCCTACCTTTATCTGGTGGGATCTTACCAYCGATGGCCACACCAGGCAGATGGAAGAGGAAAGAAGACACAGAAGTCTATCTACTTCACTATTTTTCTAATCTTACTGATTACCACCAATTTTTTTTATTATTATTATTTTTAACTCCAGTTCTAGTTCAGATACGTTCATAATAGTGATGGAGTGGGGTAAAATCTTACTGAGAGGCTCCCCTTTGTTTCCACATCTCCTGGCTTTGATCAGRTTTTTAGAAGTTCCTGTTCCAGCATGGTCAACATTGGCACCACCTCCAAGGTTTTCTTTAGTCCTTTTTATGATGATCATGGAATATACTACTCGCTCTGTGGGAGGAAGATAAAATCAGAAAAATGAAGGCTGGAGKGATATGGAAACAAAGATGGAATCTATAGAGTGAGGAGGAGAAGTAGAGCAAATGTTGAATTCGAGAAACTTTCACAATAGAATGGGAAGTCTGTGGCCTCACAAGAAAGGACTTCAAAAATAGAGAAGTCTGGAATATTCAAAGACATAAGGAATTATATTCTAATAATTATCCTAAGGAAAACAAACCCAAATGGGAGGACAAAAGACCCCAACAAACAATACCAAAACCAAAGCAACCCCACCCTCCTTCCAAAAAACTGGCAAGGAAAAATAACACCGAGAGAGCAGGTTATTTATAGCTGTCTGCCATGTTAGTCATGCTGCATACCTTAGTTTGCATTTAATATTTAAGAAATGGTGCTAGTTTCTAACCCACAATTTCCTCCATTGCTTTGAGTGAGTGGATGTTGTATGGCTACTCATCACTTCAGATCTGAATTCTTTCTCAACACTCTCAAAAATAATAGTGAAATTCATAGATTTTCTGACGCTTAGAGTTCTAAGGTAAGCTAAAACACTTTCTTTGGGTACAAACTTTACTTTTCCCACACGGCTTCTAAATTTAAGTGAGGATAATCAACATCCCTGGTAAGACCTCACCTCCTTTTTTGGCTGCAGATATTAATATTTTTTTTCATTGCTTATTATGTTACAGCAGTTTTCCGATGGCCCTTTCTGTGAGACACACTCCATGAACACAGAGCCCTTGTCCTGAACGACTTCCAATCGCTGGATATTTGGACCAACCCCAAGCAACAAGGAAATAAAACCACCACTTATAACACTGGAGAAATTCAGGGTGGGAGCACTGGTACAGAGTCATTATCAGATTTTGCCCCAAGCCTGCACACTTATCCGCAGTTACATTTAAAAAAAAATCTTAAATGATATGAATTTCTAGAAAATATAATCTGACAGGAACCTTTTTTTTTTTTCCAAACAGAATCAGGAACTATCCAATACTGCCATGTCTGGCATGCCTGGATCTTGACAAGTATCTTTCATGACTGGTGTGTAAAAATAGAGCTTTCGTGTTACTCAGAGCACCTTAAACAAGGGGAGCATCAGAAAATAATAGTAGGCTTGTTCATATTAGGGCAGAATGTATAAACCACAGTATCTCTGTGAGGAAATAGACTTCCTGTCTGCTGGTTTTGTGTGTCTAATTAAGTACAGATTTTTTGGCTACTAAAACATTTTTCCAGAGCTACCAAGAAATAAAACCTAAACAAGTCCAGTAAAGCCATGAATGGATAAATACTGTGGGACTCTTTCASAGTAAACCTTGAAACCCTCACATTCAGGTGAGCCCAGTTCTTCTAACTTGGCTATTTTTTGGTCACGGTGTTTCTAACAAGCTCTTACTTATCTCTTGTGGGAAAACCATCTCTAAGTGTTATTTTATGGAAAGAAAAAAAATGACTGTAACTCAACTTTGGATCTTGCAACTGGCTCCATTTAAAAATTAATGCTTGTACCAAGCAGACAATCATGCAAGTGTCTTCCAAGSACCTAGCAGATAAAACAAAATAAAAGAAGGGATAGAAACGGAGGGAATGGGTGGAGCAGAGAATTAGGATCCCTAGAAATGAAGATTGAAATTCTGCTCCCACCTTTTGAACTCCTAGGCTCCATGGAAGGAACTCCATTGGTGTTTTCCCCCCTTTAGCTGACTGATACCACATGGAACAAGGCTGTGCTCCCTGACTCTTACAAGAGCTCTGAAGGGTGAGATGTTGCCTGGTGAATCCTACAAGTCCCTGTGCGCTTTTGACAGGACAACTTTCACTGCACACCACGTTCCTGCAGCACTTCTGCACATGTGTTCTGATCCATCACTAAGGAAAATCACACAACTTCACAGCAGAGCTTTATGCAAATCTGCTCTTCYCAGGAGATATTCCTGTGGCCCCTGGGCACATCTGACTGACAGATGAGGCTGGGGAGTACACGAGGAGATTTTCAGTGAAGAGAAAATGGCAATGTTTCCTTCTGGAGATGTGGGAAGCAGTGGGGCTCCCAAAAAAGCACAGCTGACATAAATCAAAGGGAACAATTTACAGACTTTTCAAGAGTACTGTGGAAACTGGGAACTCTGATTACAGCCCTGACCACTGTCCTGTAGCAACTTATCCATAACATTTGATAGACATAGGCTGGTCATGCAACATGGTAGAGATTCCCTTTTCTGGCTGACAGGTAACCACCTTCACCCCCTTCAAAATATTTAAAATGCTTTTTTGTACTGTTTTCCTTGCCCTCTCATCATGCAGCAAAGACACCTGAAGGTAAAAAAAAACTCACTTAAAGGTCTTCAAAAGCTGATTACCACAACTGGCTGATGGGAATATTTTTACAAAAGGAAACAAAGCACCAAGCTGTCTCAGAAAACATCTGGAGTGACCCGTACCATTTCTGGGAACTCCCACAGAACCCAAAGCGAAAAGGCTTAAAATACTGCTAATGAGAGCAGAAAACCCAGTTTTGGGAGACTCTCACCAAAGTCCTGAAGGGAAGAGGCTTCTTACCAATGATGTTGGACTTGGTTTTGCAGAGGGACGTGGGAAGTGACACCTAGAGAACCTCAGACAGCTGACAGCTTTCTTTAATCCAAATTCTTTTAAGTTCTTTTAAGTTTATGCAGACTGATRGGTCAGGGAGGCACGAGGTGCTAAAGATAAGAAGTCAAAGGGTGCTGTCCTAAAGAAGGAAGTGACAACAAGCTCCTTTTCTCACTGGTTTTCCACATGGCAATGCTCTAGGGCATCCTTACAGCCCTTGCTGCAGCATCACAGGCCTTTATGCACTTGCACAGACCTGACYTAAAAGTCAGGTCCTCTTGTTGCTCCTTAATGAAATTACTAGTAGCTGCTCATTAACTCTTCCATTTCCAGATCCAATGTCTTTGGGGTACAATGGACTTGAAAATGAGGCAATTTCTCACTTTCATGAGATTTTCACTATTGGCTGGGCAACAAGTTCTCACGTGAAAGATTGCTTCACTTACTCTGGTGATGGACTGAGAACTTCATCGTATCTCCAGCTCTCAGTTTTTACAAATGGGAAAACTGTAAATAAATATCTCATCCTGAAACTTGGAATTTATCTATTCTGCATCCAGAGAACRTCAACAGGAGACTAGTCATAACAGTCAAGCTACTAATTTCATTTTCAGATAGGAGTAAGTTGAGAAGTTGGATGCAAAAGCATGGGATTTTGAGTATGTGTGGTTAGTGCAAGAGTGAAATAAGATGAAAGGTTCATCTTATTCATCTTAATAAATGCAGGGAAAGCCACAAATAGTATTCTCATGTTCTTTTGTTTTGGAGCCATGGGCCTAAAGGGTATTTTTAATGCAGAGGAACGTAACCATGCTTGTCCAGTGTATTTTCCATCAGCTTGAAGTTGTATATCACTGTGCACATTTACATGTATTCAATCTCTCTGCTGTATCTTTGTGGCTGCTAGCCAGTGGGATTAATGGAATGTATGAAATAGCAGAGGAGCTGTGTAGATTGAGTCCCAAAAACAAAAGCTAAAAGGCAGCAGGGTGGTCCTCTGAGTTCAGTTTTCACTTAATYTACTGAGTCATTTGGTGACCTTGGACAAGCAAACTGACCTCTTGGCACTGTGGTGAGGCCAAGTGTAAAGCAGTGTGAAACCAAACAGGGAAGATTAATTGCTGCRAGAAGAACTGAGTCAGTATGGCAGGATCGTGCCCCCAAAGCACCCCTCCTGCTCATCAGAGAAATCCTAGATAAGGTAATATATCAATTTGTGTTTGCTTGTGTCTGTAGCCATCAAACTTGGGAAAACAGTTATTCTTTGAAAGTGTTTGCCAAGCCTTACAGAGCKACTTCCTCTCTCTGCACTGTTGCTTTTCTAGACTTCTTCATTGCCAGATTGAGTTATAGGCTCAGTGAAAAAAAAGAGGAAAAGATACATGTCTGCCACCAGGCCTTTTGATGATCCCAATTTTCCAAACTTGGTAATCAGAAAAGCTGTTTCAGAGGAAGCTAATCACTGGCTTCTGAGCCCGTTCTGAAAGCAAAATTTTGAGGTTTGAAGGGTCCCTCTGGTTTTGCTTGTTTTTGGTTTTGATTTTTAATGTCTGTGAGGTGAGCCCAAGGCCAGACTGAGGATTGCATCAGGAAAATGGAAAGATGAAGAGAAGAGAGGGAGAATGGCCTCAGCCCTAAAATAGCACTGTAAAGGGCGTTTTACTTGGAACTTTCCTTCAGCTGACATCAGTCAGAGTAAGAAAAAGATATTAATTCAGAAGTGTAAAGCTAAAACAGAGATTCGAGGCCGGATGTAACACTCAGATCTATTTGGTGTTGTGAAAAAAGAAAAAAGAAAAAGAAAAAAGAAAATTAAAAAAAAAGATGTTCCACCTGGACCATAAAGATATTCCACCTGTACCAGAAGCTTCATGGCTTTTTTTTCAACTTCAGAACATTTGTTTTGTTTGGATGTCTTTGACCCTGGACTAGACAAAGGCAGCACACACCTAAAGACACACTCAGAAAAATAAGAGGAACTGAAGTGCAACAGAAGCTATTGGCTTTTTTTTTCTTTTTTTTCTTCATTCCTGGTGAGCTGGAAATTTCAGGAAAAGCTAGTTGAGAACAGGAGGTTTTCAAGCCAGGCTTCTGATAATCTCTGATGTCCAAAGTCAATGCCAGTGGGATTTTTCCAGCAAAGCCAACRACGCTGAAATTTTTTAGTGTAATATATAAACAAGAAACTATTTTCTTTTTGTCCAAAAGCTACAGTTTCATCTGTGGAAGCTCCTTCAGCCATGACTTGTAAACCAAAGTAGGTTTTCATGCATATTTTCACTAAGCAAGTCAACATAGCAGGCCTGGGAGCCACTGTGGCTGCGCTCTTCAGCAGGAAATAGGTTTGTCTGAATCAATATTTGCAATGATGCCTCTAAGGTCTACCCCATGCTCAGAAAATTGAGTGAAACGATCTGTTACCCAGACAAAATAATCCCTTTCTTCCACAAAATTTTCTGTCACGGATTCAGATTGTAGTGCAAAAAACTGACAGCGAGCAATCTGCACGTGAAATTTCACCTAAACCTCGGCAGTGAAGAGCCTCCATCCAGCTGGAGAAATTGGTGGGAAAAACAATGCCAGCGTCATGTTCATGATGGGAAGAATAACAGCAGGATCTTGGGCCAAGTGATGGGACCCCCTCAGCGATGAGGAATGAGAGGGTTTGTGGTTATTCATTCAATTTTTTTGTGTGTTTCTCATATGGTTTTATGCAACTAGAGGTGGTTTTCAACCATGAATAACTCTTGATGGGCAAACCCCAGCTGTAAAGGAATGCTGGAAGAAGTGTTCTCAAAGCAGTGTCAGCTCCTTATTGTAAAAGAACTCCTTCCAAAAATTAATGTTACCTCCAAGAGGTTGGCTTCTTTAATGGGGATGAATTATGTGGATAAGGTGGTCCACTGACAAGTGAACAGATTGAGAATCTGCTAATCGAAATTCTTACCATTGTGCTCCTYCATCTGTGTTTCATCTTTGTACTAATATTAAATAGAAAAGAAGGGGTGAGGGAAAAGGAAAAACAAGTCTTTTCTTGAGGCAGGTTTGTACATGCTTAGCCAGCTCTTCTGTTCTGGTTTTAGGGCAAAAGAAAAAAAAAAGAAAAAAAAAACACAACACTGAAACATAAAGCAGTGTGGATTGTATGGAAAATTTGACTCAGATCGAGTGCCTGGCCAACACCGCAAAATGGACTGGAGACAAATCTGATAATTAGAAAAAGCAGTGAATAACAAAATATTTTTGACTCATGCCATATCAGGCAGCCTCCGAAAATTCTCAGAGGCAAGMAAACAGATTTAATTCCCTGCAGCTTATTGCAGTTTTATGTTAGAGCAATACCACTGATTCCAGAGGCATTTTACTGGTGCAATACTGAAGCTGGCAGCTAAGCCAAAATTCACCTTATTCTCCCATGCCAGTTCATTTTGACAGCAATTTGCTCAAATTGCACAAACAACCAGGTAAACCAGGGGGGACCACACTTACGTCAGCCTGCTACAACTGACATAAACAAGGTCAGAAACACTCCTGTTGTATTAATCTAATTTACAGTGCCTGGGGTTTGTTTTTGGTTTATTTTTAAGACCAAGTGGCCAGGGTAAACACATATGCTGACCAGTCCCCTGCAAGGGTGGGATAAACATGCTGACCATCACACCAGGGATGCCATATAGGGGTAAGAATGTCTGATGCCTGTTTTTCATCTCTTGCTGCTGCCACTGCCTCTGCCAAGTCCAGCAGGTAGTGGAGGCTGGAAGGCACAATGATAAGAGCTAGAAAAGACAAAAGGCTTTCCAGAAAACAGTCAAATAGGAGCAAGGGAAGAGTAATGCCTGTGGAGGAGCCAGCACACATAAAGACAACGCCAGGAAACAGCTGGACCAGGCAGTGAAGTGAAGAGATGAGRAAAGCATCCTGGAGAAGCCAGAGCTGAGAAGAGATGAAGCAGGAAGAGSTGTGAAATGGGAGAAGAAATGCCTGAAATCAGGTAAGAAGATGCATGACAACATCTTGTCACAGCTGTTGCACGCTGCCTTTAACTCCATTCAGGAAAGCAAGATGATAGCAGCTGTTYTTACCTGGGTGCTCTAAATGGCTACAGAAGATATGGGTCAGTCTGTAGAAAGCAGTTCTGTGTGTTTCTGCTTGA
>QVAJ01000129.1:1657647-1669412 GCA_003546035.1 Mixornis gularis
GAGAGCACAGTGGAGCAGATAATCCTCACAGCTGATGGAAAGGACCATGTTGGAGCAGATTTCCATGCTACARCTGATGGAGGCTGCCATGCCCCCTTTCACCCCCCCAGGGAGTAAGGGGAAGGATATAGAGAAATTGGGACTGAAGGACAGAATTTGTGATTGAAGGGAGAAAAAAAAGGGGAGCAGTGGTGTTTCATTTTTTGTCTGTTTCCCACAATAAATTAATTTTCTGTGTTGAGTCTGTTTTGCCTATTGTCAGCAGCTGGGAAGTTCTCTCTGTGTTTACCTGAACCCATCAGCTTTTCCACCTTGGGGATGGGTAGGGAGAGAGCCTCTGGATGGCACCTGGCTGGCAGACAAGGTCAGCCCACCTCAGTGATACACRTTCTTATTTTGCCTCTCCCTTCTTCATCTCGTGTCCTTTAGCTTCCTTCCTCTCCAGGAATCCTGAATCCTAATAAATAAAGAGAGGTATCTCATGATGCAATGCCCACAAAGCAGCAGGTAACCTGGAACAAAGAGCTCAATGTGTAAAAACTGGTGAAGATTTTGACTAGAACTATCAAAAATAACACATAAAGCAGAAAAATGACAAACTCAAAAAAAACTTCCCCTTTGTGATTTGTGTCCTTGTGCTTCAGTTGTTGGATGAAAGGRAAAGCCTTTTTCCAAGTGAGGCACAACCAAACAGTCACCTGCCAAGAGTTAAGTACTCACTACTTTTGCTCATTTGCAGAGCAAGTGGAGGAGATATAGAAATGCTTTTCACCTTCATGTGCTGTTCTGCCATCTACATAAATCACACATGGAAGCAGCAATGCCAAATCTGAAGAGAGTTTTGGCTCAGAATTATTAAAAAAAAAAAAAAAGACAAACTGTATATGAAATCCAGTATATGGAATTAAATTGGACCCGTCTGAAGCTCTACTTCAGCTGTCAATGCTGAAGCCTTTCCATGACCAACCTTTCCAAAGCATTTGTAGTGCTGAGAAAGGAATCATGAAATTGGCTCCTTTCAGACCCTCTGGATGCTGGATATGTCCATGGCACTGAAGCTGTKGTTGGAGGTCCAATACACTGCAGGTGTTTAAATGTGAATTTTGGTGTCAGCYTTTAACAGCTGTTAGTTCCCATCCCATTCCCATCCATTGCCAACCATTCCCATCTTTCCTACATACCCTTGTATGATTGTGATCCATGACTCCTTCAAGATTTCAGTTCACAGTAAGATGTGTCTACAACTACATTATTATTCTTTTACCTTGAAGTCTGTATTTCTATCAAATTAACTGATTACCAGGTGGTTGCCACTAAAAAACCCGACATCTCCATCAACTTCTGTGAAAGGGTWTTAGAAATGTACTTTTATTCCTACTTGCAATTATTCACAATTGTATGGCGATGCTTTTGTAAGTAATTGGCTTCTGTAAGGTTTTTGTAGATATTCTAGGTAGTGAGTAGAGAAYGCTGAATCATAAATTTAGAGAATTAAATTAATTCGTATCTCCATTTGCAAAAAATCCTTCCCTTTTCTCAGGGGTAATATTATCTACTAACTTCCTCAGATTGCCCAAAGATTTATGGCTGAAAAACTGATTAAACAGAATATGCTTGTGGCTCTTCATTCATAGAAGGCTCTCCTCAAATGTCGCAAACACTTTCTGAAATCTTTAAATTCACTGTCCAGAGGCTGGCCTGACACAGGCACATTCTAAACCAAATCCTTTTTCTTGTCACTCTCTGTTCTTCAGGAGTACATCTAGGAATGTTTAACAAGAAAGAAGAATCTGCCAATGAGGCAGAATGTTTGTTAGAGTCCCTTTTACCATGAACACAATTTAAAAGCTGATTAACAAGCAGCTATTCCATTGAAATAAAACTGGTTAACTTCAAAATTAGTCTAGAGTCTTTYCATCATTTGTGGGTTTGACCTGTTTTGAATCTCTATTAACTCTTCAATAAGGGATTACCGATATAAACAAATTTAAATCAATATTAATAAGTCAAGTGTCRATGTGCTTGTATTTTCTACATTTTAGTGTAGTAATTTATTTAATGAGTCATAATTTCAATCTCCCCAGTGTCTGTATCTTGGATGACCTTGGTTTCTTGATGTGTGGTAGTTCTTTACATCAGACTGACAAAATTACTAGTATCATAAAATTATCAAGGCTTTTTGACTTGCATTGTGATTTGGATCAGAAACAAAACATGTCAAAATTCTGCATGAAATGGAAACAAGCGATAAAAAAAGATTATTGGAAAAAAAGTAAAGTTTGAAATGCAAAAATCTTGTCTGCATGATATCTGTCCAGATTTATGCCATRAATGTTACTCATGTAACATCCAAAGCTCACTGAAGTCACTGAAGTGGTGGGAGTTTTTTCACTTATGTCACTGAAATTTGGATGACACCCATAACACTTTATTAGCATCTATAAAATGCTTTAAAAACAAATGATGTAAGGAAGATTGTCAGTTATGGAGTTTTTCCTTCTCATACTTTGTGTCAGAAGCAAAGAATGTAGTCCTGTGTTGGGAAGTATTTTATTAGCGTATGYGAGGGGTAGATGGAACCAAAGTTTTAAAAAGTAAAGGAGTTGTACTATTCTCAAATCAGGAATACAGTACAGAAAAGTGGTTTCCTTGTCACTGGATGGACAAGTTGCACTAAATGGTATAAATAAGGTCTGGTTCATCACAAAAAAAATTGGCAAAATTAGGTTAATTGCCATTTTTGACTTGGCATTATGACACATTTCAGGATCATAGGATCTTCTGAAAGATGATGAATTTTGCAAATATCCCTGTACCATTCAGCTTGTTGAAATATTGCACTCTTCTGCATATTCATTTGTATATTCCCAACACGGAAAACTTTCTATTTGATGGCTACTGCTACATAAAAGTTAAAACAGAAGGTAGAAAATGATGGATTTTTTATACCCCTTATCATTGGAAATCCATCGCTTTTTGGCATGATCTAAATTGCTAGATCATAATTAGATCATAATTAGATCATAATCGAGGGGGCAGTTGTGCCTGCAAAAGAGATTCTTCCGATGTAAAGGCGGAAAAGAGGAGAGCAGAAACTGACAAAGATTTTTCCTTGTCCTGACTTCCTCATCTTCCATCTTTATCCTTGAGCCAGCTGTAAATTTGTGGGTGAAGGATTTCATCCACCCTGGGAGCTCCTTGTGTCACCTGATGGCTCCACACCTGCAGGGCCAACCATGTTCCAGGGAGAGAACTGTTCTTCATCCAGGTCCTCTGGCCACAGAAACCGAATGTCAGTGTTTATAACAACCTCTGCTGTGATTGCTTTAAATAAACAGAGAGAAATAAAATCAGCAATCCYGCCCTGGATTTATATTCTACTTAAGTGGAGACAAATCTTTGCAGGAACATAATTCTTGGGGCAGTTGCAGGCCATGCAGACTGTGAGTGCTTTTTAGAGATCAGATGAAATTAGGTCAAGAACATCTGGGCTTTTTAAGGTATGTCAAGTATATAAAGAAGCTGCTGAATTCTGATCTGTGACACTTCTGCTATTCTAATCTTTAATCCCCAAATGGCTTTGCTAAAGCGTCGTAATTTTAACCAACAAATAAATCAGCTGCCACTGAAGAGGCTGATACCACCTGTGGRTTCTCAGATGGCTCTTTCTTACATTATAAAGAAAAAAACGTGCACTTTATACCAAAATATATCTATCTGACCCATATTTCTACTAGATTTTCCTGCACTTTGTTTTTRCTGCTTGCTGCCAATTGGATTATGAACTACTTTCAGTCCATGATTCCATGTGTCCTGCTGTGACAGAGTTATAGTGTTACAGACACGGAACCGTTTGCCTCTCCAGAAATCTGTTAAAATTATCGGGCATGACTGTTTTTCCTAACACTAGATATTTGTAGAAAGTCAAAACAAAACACTTTAAAAAAAAAAAAATACCAAAACACAATTTTTAATTTTCAAAACATTGCCAAAAGGAAGAGAGCGGGAAAAAAACACCCAAACCCCACTAAGGTCTGTGTCACCTGTACAAGATTTATGAGAGTAAAATAATAGAGTCAAGGTGTGCTTCAAGTTCACCTTCCTTGCTCCTTTAGCTGCCATTCTATTTCACTACACCCAGCATTTACTGAGCATGTTAGAAATTATATCTAATTACAAAAAACAAAATCTTCCTGTTGTTTACACTGCATTATTTACAGATGGGAAGGTGACTGAAAAGGACATTTATGRTGSTGTATAAAGCTGAAGCTGGTAAAGTGGGAAACAAAAAGCTGAACATTTTTATGTATATATATTTGCACAACCTCTCTTCCTACTGCTTGKTTCCAAGTTCTGGTCAAAGCACCTATTTTTATTTCAGCTGAAGACTGGCCCTTTTCCTGTACAGAGATTGCCAAATGTTACAAACCGTAAACTGTTTGTCAGCAATTTAGAACATGGTGAACACAGGGCTCCATGCTGAGTTTATGGGTGAGTTATGCTGACTGCTCTATTAAAGAAGGCTGTACTCAATCATTTAATCAATTGAAAAGAGAAACACTTTCAGTTTTCATGTGATCAAGCCCACAGTTATGTCAGACTGACAGCAGCGATTGGCAAGGAACTCCTTCTTCCCTTTGGAGAACTGTAAAGGAAAAATGAAGTCGTGTTAGAGAGCAGAGCTTTTTGCATTGTCAGGGAACAATGGAAAAACAAGGATGAATTCTATGGCTGAGATACAAGAATGACCATAGGGGAGTTTGACCTGAAGATACTCTGCTTGCCTCAGCTAAGATTGGAAATTAATTCCTAAATAATGGATTAAAAATCTATTTCTGATGTAAGGTGTGGAGAGATCACAGAAGATGCCATCCATGAAGGACCACCCTGCAATCCTGATCTTGGCACTGKTGGGACAGGCCTCTGGTTGCAGTTTGGACACCTCAGGACAGGCACAGTCAGGAGTGCTGAGATCCCAGACCTTGGTGAGCTGGTTCAAGAGCACTCCCACAGCTGGTACCCTGCAAACAGCTTCAGCTCAGTTCCTGACACAAGGCTAGATTGCATAAGCACAGCTGCTTTGCTGTGAAGCAAAAAGAAGTCTGGAGAAGCCTTGGAGTAAAACACCCTGGAGCTGAAAACCTTTCATCAGTTCACAGCAATATTTTATACYGATACTTTTAAAGTATTTATGTTTACCTATCCGGTTCTTCACATTTCTCCACAATAMCCTTACAACTGCCTTTCATTTGATGTTTCCAGTTGTGCTCTGAGGTCAGAGCCTGATTTATTAGCTTGCCCTAAATAAAAATTGAAAACGTTTGGTGGCTGGAGCCTGCTGTGTTTATGTTGCACAGTTATGGAATCAGCCTYTTGTTTATATCCGGAAATCAGAATCCGATTTGGTTTTTCAATCAAAACTGAAGAGGCGTGTGTGTTGCTGGTTTTAATTAGATCAGATCTCTGAAGTTTGATGGGATTCTTTCTGAATGATCTTGCACAAAACTGTAGTGAAAGATCATCACCTTCTTTTAATGCTTAGGGCGCTGTCAGAACTGTGAAATACAGAAATCTCAACCATTTATTTGCATTAAGTTTWTTTTATGCAGGAGGAGGTAGTAAAATGAGATACAAGTATTCTAATACATAAAAGTGGCATGAAATATGGCCCCTTAGTACATAGATGGAAAAGTCTCTGTAATTCTGGGTCATTCTGACACAAAATTAGCCTGCCTTTACAAATAAAACCAATATATCAAACCYTAGCAAAACCTTGCCCTAGATTCTTATCTTCTTGTTAACTACCTSCACGCCTGCTGAATTCTCTCCTCAGAAGATTTCCTGGCGTCTTATGTTTTTCTCCTCAACCTCCCTGGTTTTCTCTCAGTGCAGCAATCGAGTATCATTTCTGTTGGTGCAGAATTGAATCGTTTTGAATGGCTGGAAAGTCTCATCTGTGAACATAATCTGCTCAAGCACCGGCTTGAAATCTCAGCATCAAGTCTTTATCTTTGAATATAGTACAGATTCRGGTTTTTTATTATTATTTTAAAATCATTCCATCCTTATTAGGTGATGATCCTCCGTGTTTGGGACTCGGTGGCTTTCAGAGGAGTGGATAAGAGGGAAAGAACAGCAGGACTACTTCATGCCACTGGAGAGAAAATGAGCTGTAAAATAGATGTCCAAGGACAGCTAAAAAGGATCAAGCAGTGATAGAGAATAATCACTCTTTCTGCTGTGGAAGGGAATCCCCACCCAGCCTTGCAATTGCTGCCAGGGACTTGCCCCAAGCTCCCTGTCTTCTTGTAAGAGGGGAAGTAGAGAAGTAGTGAATGACTAATTCCAATAAGGTGTTTACCTCCATTTCTGCTAACTCGTTTCCAGGACACTAAAGCCAAACCAAAACTTTTCTCTCAGGGTAGTGTGCTTCTCTCTAGGTCTTTTTCAATGCAGCATTTTTTWAAAAAATWAWTTTTTAGCCCCTTTCAGAAAGCTGCCCCTCAAAAGAAGAGCGATTAGATCTAACAGAGAACAATGTTAAATAGAAATTTATCATAAAAAACAGATGATGAAAGAAGCAGCTGTCACTGGGCTAGACCAAGTCCTTTCAARATGGCCTCAGRCAGGCTTTACTGGGAGTATATGAGGGTATAAACTGAGYTCACTGAATTCCCTCAACTACTCTTTCCCTCTCCACAAGAGAAGTTGCCCATTACAATCATCATCTGAGGGCAGCTGGTGGGAACTGTGGGAAGAGCAAGATTGGGAAGGAGCTCCTTCAGAGTGTCCATAGGGTACTTTTGCCAAGATCAAGACTTCAGCTTTTTATCCCAGTGCATTTTTTTTTTCAGCTGAAGAGAACAAACCTCATTGTTCCCATGCTCTCTTAGGTTTTGTATAATTCAAAGACAAAAGTTTTATTTTCAAAATAATATTTGAAGTGTGTTCTCTAGGCTGTGAAAGAAAAAATTACTCCTGAGTGCTGATGCCATCTCCTTATTCAGAAGGCAAGTGCTAAAAATGCATCAGAAGTCTAGCCAGGACTGAAAACAGGCAAAAAGAAAAAAAGAAACCTCTTACATCCTACTACATATTTCCAAGCCACCCATTCATCCACCAGAGGTGTGTTTATTTCCACCCTCCTGTCTCAACAAGACCTAGAGAAAAAAAAAGCTGAATGAGACCGTAGGAATGCTGGAAGCACTTACTCATGGAAGGCCTTTGTGGGTAACATTTTGCAAAGAGAAAATAAAAAGATCCTAAGGGAGATGTTCTGGACTSAACCATGTTCTGGTTTTGCTGAGCTCTACATGCAGCCAGATCCAGCTGGTAAGGTCAGAGAACCAAGTGGTGTATGCTGTTGTTCCAAGATGCCAGGAGCAATGGCACAAGTAGATTTTCCTCCTAAGGARCCATGATAGACAGGTGTTTATGAGAGATTTTTTGGGTGCAGCATGCATGCCCTGTTTCCTAATAGGCACTGCCAGTTCCTCAGAAGTCAGAGAAAGAGCAACAGAAGAAGAAGAACAGCAGAAGTCAGAGAAAGGACAACAGTGTCGTTTCAGAAAAAATCTACAGAAAAGTCTCCTGAGCTTTGTCTTTCTCTCCATCATTTTGGGCCATAGATGTTTGGGAGGCAAAGAAGCAGCTTTCACCTGCTTGCAGCAATTGCAGCTTGCTCCCTCRTATGGCTGATGATCCTTCTGACAATAATCACACATCTGACATAAGCAAACCATGTTAAAACTGTGGAAATTGTGTTGGACTCAGCGTGTATGTGTATAAATATATGTAATATATAGGTAAATATACATAAAACTATTGATAATGGTCTTCTGAACTGGAGTGAGCTGTGGCAAGGCAAAAAGCAGATCCAAAAAGCAGGAGGCAGGCCTTTGATTTGGCATCCTGGAGAATGAGACAACGGAGTAGTTAATCCCTTTGTCCCTTCTTGCCCTGAGTTTGCTGCAGTGAGGAGGGTGTGCAGATCCAGGCATGTTATGATTCATTCCCTATGTGTCATCTGGTAGAACTTAGCTGTAAACGCAGCAGTCCAAATTACCACGCAGTTTATAACGTGGCCTAAAGTGCTGACCTATACTGCTTTCCCCCTGCTTTTCCCCTCTTATGGCYTGTTATAGGAGTTGTCAGGAGTCTGAGGAAACCAGATGATCCCTCAGCCTTCTGGAGGAGGGAAGAACTTGAGGCACGGGTGTCACGCYGCTCGTGACTACCTGACATGGCCTCGGTTTGTTTCCCGTCAAGGACAGCGAAGATATAAAACCAGATCAAAGATTTCTCAAAGGAACAAATGAATGCCCCGCCCTAATTCATCACAGGAAAATTACCCTGTCTAATACTTCCTGTCATTCTGTTTCTCAAGGTTTTTGAAAAACAGCAGCAGTCGGTCTGCCAAAGCACCGTACCTGTAGGAGAAGAAAGAAAATTATTCACCATCACACTGAATGAGCTCCTAAAGACCTTGTGAACTTGATCCAAACTCCATGGAAAGGAACAAAATCCTTTCCACGTCTTGCTGGATGGGGAGTACTGTGCCCATATTTACATTCTCTTTGATAGCTGGTCCTTACTGGAGAAACAGAATAATAGCAAAATACCTGAACAAAATACTGCACCAAGCACGGTGCGAGTGTGCCACTGACAGCCTCCCAAACCTTGCAGTCCACCTCAACTGCTGCATTCAGATGTGCCCTTAAACAAACCAGGAGCTTGTTCTGCTGTGGCTTGCTTTGAGGTCTCTGAGTTTGGCCTCACTTCCCACTATCTGGGGTTCATTAGCAAGGATCAAAGAACTGCTCTTTTCAGCTTGAGCTTTGGGAACCACAACCTAACCACAGGTAAACTTTGAAGCAGACCACATTGTTCCCCAGCTAGCTGGTGCTTCAAGCCTTCACCCTTAGCTTTTGGCTCCTCCTGTACTTCCAGACTTTGGCTTTTGACACCAGACTCAGGTACTTTTTGATTCCTGCTTCGTTTGTTCTACTTCCAAAGAAGAGCRATGGACCAGGTGTAGGGTCTGGAGCACAAATCCTTTGAGGAGGGGCTGAGGGAGCTGTGGGGGCTCAGCYTGGAGAAAAGAAGGCTCAGGAGTGACCTTATTGCTCTCTGCAGCTCCCTGATGGATGAATGTAACAAAGTGGGTGTCAATCTCTGTTCCAAGTGACAGTTGACAGGACAAGAGGAAACGGCCTAAATTTGTACCAGGAAAGGTTTAGATTGGATACCAGGGAAAGTTTCTTCACTGAAAGAGATGTCAAGCTTTGAAACAAGCTTCTTAGGAAAGCATTTGGGTCACCAACCCTGAAGGGATTCAAAMGATGTGTAGATGTGGCACCTGGGGACATGGTTTAGTGGTGGACTTGGCARTGTGACTTTAATAATTGGACTTAGAGGTCTTTTTCAACCTAAACAATTCTACAATTTTATAATACCATGATTTTTTATTTCTGTCTTGGCTCTGACCCTAGATATTATGAATTAAAAGGTTTTTCTTCCTTCCTTGACTAATTTCTGCTGTTTTCCTTTCAGGTAACCCTTTCAATATTTCAGATCAGGTTTTTGGTGCTGGCCAGCAGCCTTGGAAAAGCACTCTATTTGCAGATGCAGAAGACTTTTYATTAAAGCACTCTGGCACAGCAGTGTCAGCAGCATCAAGCTCTATTTTTATTGACTAACAGATATCCCCTGAGCAGAGAAACACTGGGACTCAGGTTGCCTCAGGGAGAATCTTTCAGCMATGCTATCTACTTTAGGGAACAGAGATTGGCAATTTGAGCACTGATGCTCCCTTGGGTTTTGCTAGAGAAAAATTAATCTGACTCCCAGTGAAAGAAGACAATCTGAGAAGTCCCATATATATCTGTGTGTTCACAGGAACTGTGTGACACAGGGAACAGAAGCATGCACTCCCTCAACTTTATTTTGACAGTAGAACTGAAATTTGCCCTTACAAACCTTATCCAAAAGAGTAAAAGAGTGATTTATTCCCCTCGTTCATTAAATCATTGTTTGTTTTCTCTGAAGCTGCCTGAGGAACRACCAGCCCATTTCAGCATGGATCATTTTATTAATGATACAGACAGCCTTCTACTAGAACTTGAATAAATTCTTACAGGTTTCCAAACAGTTGGGAAGTGTTTGGTATGAGAAAGGAAGTATCAAAACTCTGCTGAAAGCACTCTGGTCCTTCAGTAGACATGATAGTCCATAGTTTTCTAATATGGGAAATCTAAAATGCTGGTTTAGATGTCTTTCCTCCTCAATTTCGTGATCCCACTGCTGGTTATTAAATTGGATTGACATTTTAGTTGGATGGTCTAAATCTGAAAAGCTTCAGCTATCTTGTTTAAGAGTGCAGTGCTCAGCATCTTTGCCATGGTYTTATGAGCTTCTAGAAACTCGATCTGAATCTGGTGCCTGTCTCCATTTACGTGTCCTAAAAAAGAAAAGTCAAGTTGTTTGCAACAACTTGATGGTCACAAGCACTTGTTTAAGTGATCTGCAGCTGGTTAGAAGTCAAGATCTGTCTGCACATGGATGTGACATGAGCACGTGGATGTGAGTGTTGCCATTTACAAGGAGCACTTTGGAGTTTATGAAGATGCTGGTTCAAAAGGGCAGCATCTTTCCTCGCTTTGTTTTGAAATGTGATCTCACAGTCACGTGGCCTCACAGAGAAGTAAGGCACACTCGCTCTCAAAAAATTATTGCTTATGTTCATTCCAGCAGGGTAAAATCAGGGCTGAGGTGTATCTCTAGAATCTGTGGGTAAGCTTTGACTACTTACTTTGTTGTAAGTAGGACTAACTACAGCGTTGTAAACAGAAGGTATCTTTTTCTCTCTCATAACTAACTCATATTCTTCTATTCCCTCTCAAATCGCAGAATAGACCTCTTATTTCTGATTGCACACAGAAATTTTCCCCTCCCTATTAAATCCTCCTATTGGTTTTCTGCAGAGATTTTTGTGGCAATATTTTTTATGGATTCTTGTGTAAAAATAAAAAGCACCTTTTTGGTGTTTTCAGCTTAAACCTCAAATCGTTCTATATCCATATTATGAGTTAGCATGAATAAGCAAGTCTAGTTATAATTGTTTCTGCTCTTGACAATAATGTGTAGTTTACACATCCTGAAATAAAATAGTATATATCGCTTCAAGGACTCATGCCAAGCACAAAAGTAAATTGTGTCACCCTTTTAGCCACAGTGGTTCCAAGAAAGCACTTTTATGGATTTAACTTATGTGTCYAATTACCAGAAAAGAGCCCTGAAGGCCTGTGTGTCTAATAAACCCCAACCATTCTGCTTTAAAACTGAGTGCCATAAAAATGGCACAATATCCCATACCTTGCATAGATCATACTTAAAGAATGATTTCATATTAAGAAGCCAGCTTATGCAGAATATTTTTTTWAAAAAATCCCTGATATTTCTTTCAAAATACAAGTACTTAAAGGTCAGAACCACCTCTCTTCTGACCCTCTCTGGCTTTTCCCCAAGGATACAAAGTCCTTATAAAGCAGTTTTGGATTTATTTTACAGCCACCTCCTTCCATTGCTCAAAACAACGAAGCACAATCTGGTGTATTTTTGAAAGATTAAAAAAAGAATCTTGAAAAAAAATTTTTTGGACTGTTAAAAATCTATATAGAATGTTAAAAAAAATTATGTAGTAACAGTCTGTGAATAGTCAGGAATTTGTGAACAAGGTCAAAGATGTAGCTGCTGTTTCTAGGCTC
>QVAJ01000129.1:1669427-1687984 GCA_003546035.1 Mixornis gularis
GAATGGCACCTGAAATACCTGGTTTCTAATCTCTTGACTGGCACTTGAACTCTCCAAATGTGAGGTTGCTTTCATTGGAGAGAGGAATATTCCAGATTTGGAGGAAGTGAAGGTAAAGAAGGGGAAGATGGGAAATTCCCATAGAACTGCTTGGCAGTGACCCAGGGCCATTTCCATAGAGTCACAGGACAGCTGAGGTTGGAAGCAGCCTCTGGAAGTCTCTAGGCTAGGCTCCTGCTATCTSTTTTGTAGACAGGTTTGGTTGCTCAGGGACTTGTCTGACTGAGTTTTAAAGATTTAAAGGAATCCAACAGGTTCTGTGGGTACCTTTTCCTGTGTTGTGCCTCCCTCAAGTGAGTACATTTTTCTTATGTCTAAGCAGGACCTCCTGAAATCTGTTGCATTTCACTGCACAAATCTGAGAAGAGTTCTGTGTTCTCTATAATCCTTCCCTAGGTAATTGAAGACAAAAAGGAAAAGCCTTCCCATCCTCAACTCAGCCTTTTCTTCTTCAAGGTGAAYAAACCCAACTCTCACAGCCCCTTTCATAAGTCATGTGCTCCATGGACTAACTGCAATATGACAACATTTTTCTTGCATGGGAAGCCCAAAACTGGACCCAGTAGTGCAGAAGCCACCTCACAAGGGCTGGGCAGAAGGGAGGACAACACTCTTATGCATAAATCCCTGGATGTGCTTGACCTTCATCATCTCAAGAACTTCAGCCACAGTGGTACCACCCCAAATTTGGTATGGGGGTGGCATACAATGGTCAGATACTTGATAAGAGTTATAAATTTGGCTTGCTGTATTGCTTGGAAAATTTGAGGCATGAAGAACTAAAACCACTGTCAGCACACCTTTATCTTTCAGGGCAGAAAGAGCAATTTCTCCAATCAAGTCAAACTGCACAGCAGTGAAGAGAGATGCCTTTTTCTGGAGACACATGGGCATGTCTTTCTTCTGGGAAAGATCTATTTGAGATAGAGGTTCCTCTTCAGTATCAGGAGGTAACAGTTAAATTAATTAATACCCTTCATGAGTTCCCTTTCCCCATATGAATTATTTGTYCTGAGTCTGGTTATTCCATCCAATAGTAAATCTTGAATCAGATAACTGAAGCTCAGGGAGGATGRTTATCTCAGGCCACAAAAATAAACACTTCCAGCTTTATTGTTTTCAAACTTTACTCTAAGCTTTTAAAACACAAACACAGTAGCCCTGAGAGGCCATATCTGACCTATAAACTAAAGGCTGTAGTGAATTAAGGGTGTTTGCTTTGTTCTGCAGATGTCAGAAGGATTGCCCATGAAMTATGACAGGTTCAGTTAATTTTTATCTTAGACAAATGTAACAAGCATCTGTTTTGGTTTTTCTCAGTCAGTGATATGATTCCTTTTGAACTTGATACCAGCCGGTTTACACAAGTGTGCGAAAGTTGTAAACAGCCAAGGATGAAGCTATTCTAGTGCTGAGGAACATTTATTCATTCCACTGTTATCTTTATACTAATAAATATAATACCAAATTAATAAGAAAAAAAGAAAAAGCCAGGAGTACTTCAAAACACAGCAGGACATCTATAAATAGGGTCCTATTTACAGAAGTGTTTTATGTGTCTGTAAATATTATATACAGCATATGCACGAATGTATAGGTGGTGTTATCCTCCTAGCAAGATAAAGTGAAGAACCATGCCCTACATAATATTTATAACATGGCTTCACAGTTTATTATGTGCTTCTGAAAACCTCATCTGGCCTTTCCCTACTCACCTCCCTCTTYTGGGACTGTTTCTACCATTCCACACTTCTCGGCACCTTCCAACAGCTGTTCTCTTCTCTCTGGGCAACCCATGGCAAAGGGATGGGGTTGGGTTTTTTTTTCTCAGAAGATCCATCTGCAAAATTGGGATTCTTGCCTCTCAGCTCGCTGAGGTGGGGCAGGCAGGTGGCACCACGGACCTCTGYAGTGGTTCCTGAGCCCAAGTGCCAGCACAGCCCACGTCTCTCATCACCCTTCCCCCCACACACCGAGGTGGGACCTGAGTGTCGTCCCCACTGCTGCATACTGTCACAATAGGACACAAAATAAAGATGCTTGGCTCCAGTCAGAAGGCAGTAGAAATCAGAAGGTTTTATTTACAATTCATTCAGCCCTTTTATAACACGCTGCRCTAAGAAGACACGTTATTGCTCCATAGGGCYGACACCTCTCCCCTTGGCTRAGRAACAGAAATAGCAAACAACACCTGTTGTTATAGGAAAGGAATATTGTTTACACAAGGTTGTTTTGGGGAAAAAAGAAAACTGTTGAAAAGTTTCCCTTGGGAAGAGCTCAGGCTCAGAAAATATCTGGTCCACAGGATACTTGTCAGCACTCCACAGCACACACACACACAGAGGGAAATGGAGGGGTTGCTTCTCATGTAGCCACAGAGTCTGGACTCTGCTAAGTCATGGATGTGAAACACCACAATGCTTTGTGCTACTGAATGTAGGGTTTTGACCTGTTTCCAATGCCTCCCCTAAAAAACCCCAAACCCAACCCAAACCTCCTATACTATTCAAATTGTGGGCTGAGAAATGCCTGTTCCACAATTGTGAATCRACCAAATGTAAACTGACATTTTTGGAACCCACAAAAGGCACCTCCCTAAGTTGGGATTTATCCTTCCAGGAAATTTTCAATCATACTGTGAGTGATAGAAATATCAGGATAATAAAAAAGGAATGAGTTTATGTGTGCATGCTTGCAGGCATGAAGGTGCAACAGTAAATACCACTCTTCTAACAACAAACACAGTGGGGAAAAGAGCACTAAATGTCTTCCCAACGACTGATGATGCAATATCAGCTCTGACATTAGATGTTGCATTTGTTTGCCTAGCATTTCAAAAGCTCCTGGCTGGAAATCCTGACCACATGGCAATTTTCAATCCCTTTGTTCCATATCTGTGGGGTAAGGAAGGCTCATTCAGTTTGCTCGAATGCACTCAGCTATTGTGAAGAGGAACCATTTTTTCTCTCCCCCATTTAAATCCCAGTGGATCTTGAGAACAGCTCAGAGGTAAAATGAAAGATAAAGAGAAGACAGGGAGCTAGAGAAGTAGTATGAAGATGAACAGAAYAGAGAGGGAGCTAAACCTGTAATTCAGAAATTCACTCCTGTATTTTGTAAAGAACGTAGATGCTGAAATATTCTTGTTTAGCATTAGTTACAATACATGATGAAGCCTCTGGTCTTCAGGGAATGTATCTACACCTATAAAGGTCTTCTCATTCTTGCTGTGATCTGCAATGCATGAAGAGACACTGTGCTTGATTTCTACTTGCAGAAGTACAGAAATAGACYCAGATGCATCACAAACAAAATTTTTCTGATATATAATAAAATGTCTTTAAAAGCTACTTTAAATTATTTCTTTATCTCCAATTATACACTAAACCTCTTTTGCAAAGGTCCTGCTTGCTTTCCTTGCTTTTCTTCCAAACTAATGCAAGGGAAGGTGTTATGATTGYTTTAAGTTGTCTGGAAATGGCTTTCTCCTTTGAAGCTAATAGCCATAACTGAAACTTTGTTTATTTAGTGGAATATCAGTTTCCTCCAATTCAGGTAGGTTTTCTTCAGCGTGTTTATTGCATATGGCATGGATTTTGTTTATTTGGGACAAATACAGTCTTGCACAGGGAGGCAATCTGAATTGATAATGGGTCAAAGGGAAAAGATTGTGCAGTATTTATTTGTGTATTTCTTAGATTTAATTGCTAYGGCATTCCTTTCAATCTGTATGGGTTTTTTCCTTTCTATTAAGCTGGGTGTRTAATGACTGCCATCTGTATCTGCCACAACTTGGCCCAGTAAATGTGAACATTGCTGATGAACAAGAAATATGCAGATTGAAAGATCAACATGTTGCCTGGCACAGATTGACTACCTGAAAAGGCTGTGGGTTCTTTCTTCTGCTTTAAGGACATATGGGACAAAAGAAATACATAATAGAATCCTATACCATGTGCAATGCATAATATATAATCCTCCCCATATAGGACAACACAAACAGTAACACTCTCAATACTCAATTTCTTGTGTCAGCATAACCAACTTAGATTCCCAAGGGAAAAGTARTAATTGTTTGTGATTATGTCCCAGATGATAACTCCTCAGAAGTTTTATAGGAAAATATCTCTTTCCTGCCTGCCAAAAAAAAAAAAAAAGCTCTTTTTAACAGGAGGATTCTTGTAAGTGGTCCTGTGTGATTACAGGGTGATATCCCTATTAACTGGTTTTATACTTGAAACATCTGGAATGGGAAATAATGAACCTTCATTTTGGTAAAAAATGTAAACACMAGTAGCTGAACCAAGATCCCATCCCTGCAATCAGATTTCTGCAGGTGGTCAAGTGCTCCTAGAATGCAACCATGGGAAAATAAAAATGGTGGCTTTGCCATTCAAGGTAACAAGGCTCTCTAGACAAAGAAAATACTTGTTAAAGAATACAGGTATGTGATCATATCTTCTTCTCAGAAGCAAGACAGTTTTTTCAGTGTGTTTCATRTCGTCTCTCACTGATATGGAAAAGAATATATCTTGATTCTACYTGGACCATTCTTGAGATTAATAAATGTTGCTCTGATGGAAAAACCCTTTCATGCCTTGTTTATGGACACATTCCCTCACTGTTTTCAGCCTTCTGAAATAGCTCTGGCAAATCAAAAATTTTGAGTTAACCATCAGGTCAGTGAAAACACTGACAGCATAAAGGGCTTTGTTTTATTCACTGGCCAGTGCTACCTGTAAACACTGTAAAACCTAACAGCTGTTAGAGCAGCCCATGTCACCTAAACTCTTTAGGATTTATCACTGTAGCAGTCCCACTTCCAAAACAGCCAACTGGTTTTAATGAAATGTAGCTTTCAGTTTCATACTGTAAAACAATCAGCCTCTTCTATAAATTATCCATTTTTCTGGAGTAGAGACCTGCATTTCCTACTCAGGGTGTGCTGAAGGAAACATATCTGGAAAAGGCATTCTCTTCCTGTTAGTGGCACTGCTTCTGTGGAGTTAGTAAGAATGTAAATCTTTAGACAAGTTTAACAAACATTTTCCAGTTCTTTGCATCAATCTTCAGAGGCTGATAAAAAAGAAATGTTGTAATATTGGTGTTTTAACCAGCCACGTGAAATGAGGAATGAGGCAGCAATCTACACCTCTCTGTCTTTGTAAGGATTTTTGACTGATTGTTACCTGATGATTTACACAAATTCCACCCATGGAAATCTTTGGTACACTGTTTCCAAACTTCACTCTCCATTTTCCAGGATTCATTCTTTCATATTCAGCTTCATCAAATTAAGATCCAGTCTTCAGGAGCCTGTTCTCTCTATTAGCATATTTCTCCTTTCCATTTAGGTCCATATAATCTGCTAACAGGTCTTTCCATGTCATTCTTTTTGTTAAATTGAGCAGTAGGAGATCCTTTCTGTTTACCATTTATCATCCATCATTCTTCTGTCTCCGCTGTGAAATACGTGATTTATCAACATAACATTTTTATTTTCTGGCCCAGACATTTTTATTTTCTGGCCCAGTAGTGGCTGTGTCTGGTCTCTGCTAGAGATTCTGCTCAAGACAGGGTTTTGCAGTGAATCCTCTGTCTGGTGGGGTTGGCTCCACCTTGGTGTCATGGCCCTGTGRTTTGGCTCTTCCTCCCCTCCAGAGTCCTTTTTTGCCTTTTCCTGCCCTCCTGCAAATTTCCCTAAGCTTCTCCAACCTTSATCCTCCCTTGCCACAATGTTGGGAAGCAGGTTAGCTGCCCTGCTCATGCCAGAGTTCCATGCTTCCTCCATCAAAATTACTCTTGGTTTGAAAAATGTTTGTCCCCTCCTGGACTCTTAACACCTGAATTAAACTGGAGAAAAAGGTTTTGCTTCTTGCTGCCATCCCCAGCTTGGAGAATGTGCTTGACAACCCGTCAACATTGACACCCAAAATATTGGGCTATCCCAACTTTGTAATTCCTTCCTATCCCACCAGGGTAATTCTTTCAGACATGACTTCCTGGTAGAAATAACCGTGGATAGTGGAAGGAGAAGCCATGGTCTGCTCCATGTTTAACATTCCATGACATAGGTAGAATCTTACATATCTGCCAGATAATAAAATCATTCCAGAGGRTGTTCTCATCCTGTTCTGTCACATAGAATTTGCATATTAATTAACTTTGCTTCTTATTTGAAAGCAAAGTGATATATATTAWTATTTTCAATGTATTTTCAATCGTGTGGTTAGATCAACGTGTGTTACCCTTCCTTAAAATTTATTTGAAACAAGGTGTGATGAAAGTGGCCACGTTAAATGCCTTTTGCTATTGTACAATGAAGTTTGTGTCTATTGCCTTATAATGTATACAACTGTGCTCAGTTTTAGGCACTAAGGTCCTGTTAAGTCCCAAGAAACACCAACATTTGTAGGGCAGATCTTTCTTGCAACCCTCTTTCTGGATGACAATATAAACATTTCCAAAGAAAAACACATTTTGTAAGAGTCAATACTATTCATTTGCCATTAAGCAACACAATAATTATTATAATAAAGTGTAGCTTACACCAAGTGACATTGTGGTTCTTAAATGTCTGGCTTGCTTTAGTAGTTAGAGCCAAATTTTGCTGCCACTCAAATCAGTGGGGAATTCTGGAAAGTTCGATGAGAAAGAGCCTAGAACCTCCATCAGCTGCAAAAGCTTCTTTGTACAGGGTAACTCTTCAAGAACCATCCCTTTGTGTTGTACATGTCTGCAAACCTGTAGCTTTCTTAACCTTAGCCAAGCAGGAAACACCTCCTCAGAGGACTTGAMGATGCCTAGTTAATTATCTTCACTGCATTTTAACTCCTGAAGCAAATTTGAACCCCTCCATGGCTCATAGTGCAGTTTTGAGGTTTTTTATTGTGGGTTAGCAGGAAAACCTAACTCTCGGTTCATACATGCCACCTGATTTCTTCTCTGAATTATTCACTGAAAGAGCCAAACTTTCATACTCTACCTGCTGTGAAACAGAGAGGACTTCATTTCTGGAGAGATGGCCCACATTCAAGTATCTCAACAGCAGCTCCTCTCTCTCTTTCTCTCTCTCTCTGCTGCCCTCCCCGAGGAATGATGATGGGACTCACGTCAGCGCCGAGTTACACAACAGGCGCCCGATAAACCTTTCTGCATTCTGTGCTTCCCCTGCGTTAATGAGAGAGTGATGATAAGGTGTTACAACACACATGTGCAAGGCTGTGCGCTGCTTGTTACGACAGAAGGACTAACTGGGTTCACTGGAAACAATCTAACCTCTCCCGACCAGAAGAGTGAGTTCTTAATTAGCACCATGGGCACAAGTTTCAGTCGCTGTCTTGTAGATTTGCAGACCCTGATGCTTGTGCAGGTACAGCACTAATTAAAGATCCAGGCTTGCAAGCTGGATAATGTAACAAAGCCACACCACCTGCATATTGGCCAAAAAAGGAGATTTGTAGCACAAAGCTGCCCAAAGTAGAGATCCATTTTGTTTTACCCTCTAGAAATGGAGCTAAGATTTGTGTGCTTGTCTTTGTTTTCAACAAGAGACAAAAAATTAACTGGAATGCATTTCAGCTGAAATAAGATGTGCTGGTAAKCAAGGCAACTTGGTTGTTTCTTACTCTTCCAGGGATTAGAGAGACAGCTGGTAGGATCAGGTAAAGTTTTAGGTTTTTTGATGGTAAAGTTTTAGGTTAAAGACCTAAGGTGGTGAAGCTCTTTTTTTCYGCCCTGTAATTAGCTTTGCCAAACCTCTGACTCCTGAATGTGGATCAGCACATTGGTACCATTTCCAGGAGGGTGATGAACTCTTTAATGACTGATCCCAAGCCAGCTTTGGTCACCAGGCACTGTAAGCAGAGCACTGGCACTTAGCATTGCCACAGGACCCTAAAGGCTCCTTCTCCTCTGGGAGAGGTGTAGCCATGGGGCCACAAGGGCACTTCAGAAAAATTCCTTCTGCAGGTGCACGGGCAGCCATCACCACGTGTGAGCAAAGAGAAATTGCCCAAGAAATCTGGTGAGGATGAGGGACTAAACCCTCTGAGCCAAGAAGCTTTTGTGTGAAAGAGCAAGCAGGGAGCAATGGAGGGGAGGAGCACGGAATCCAGACGTTACCTCAGGCATTAACGCCCCGAGGGCTWGTGAGAGATGTGTTGGTGTGTTTATAAAGACAGATTAAAATCAGATTTCACACATAGATATCTAGCACACCAAGGGTTATGAAAATCCTCCTTGACTGGTGGAAGAACAATAGAATCGTGGTTGGTTGCCCAGCAAACCTGAGGAAGCTTGGCTCTGCTCCATGCCAACAGACAATACAGAAACCACACAATGAACAATTGCTTTTGTACTGAGCTGAGGAAATATTCTCGAGTGAGGGAGGACAAGATCTGAAAGGTAAGCTTGTAGTTACACAAATCCACCCTCTCTTTTACGTACACTTCAGTAAACCATTACTCAGCCTGTGAAACCGTGCGTTCACCTCCTGTGCCTTTCCACAGCAGTCTCACACACAYTCAACTACTTCTTTAAGCCTTTGAGCAACCCTCTTTTTCTGGCTTTTCCCAGTGTCCTATCCTAACATGGTGRGAATGCCGACATGCCATTTGGTCTGCAGGCCAGAGCCAGGATTGCATGTGCCTTGAGCAGCTGCCAGCCCAGCCTGCTGGCTCTCCCAGCTGCCCAGAGCAGAGGCAGCCAGTGACCAGAGTGTGGTCAGTGCTGAGCACAGCTCGGGCTGCTGTGCCAAAGATAACAACACTTCTCTCCCAGCTGAGCTCATGGAAGCTCCATGGTGGCTCATTCAGTAGCCCAAACAGACTCTGGTCAGCTTGGAAAATACCACGTAGATAAACCCAGAGCAGCTGTCAAAGGAGGCAAGAAATGTGTGTGCTCAGGGGCAGAAGAACAGGGTCTTCACATGCCACCTGAATCTCCAGAGACATTTAGCAGGCATGGTGCACACCAAGTCACTCTGTCCTGCTCCAGCAGTCTTATATTTCCTGCTATTGACTGCATTTAAAACACTCCAGCATGCAGACCTGAAAACTCTCAGTGAATCAGTAACTATTTTTTCTGTCTGCATCTCAATTATGCAGCCTATTTATGCTCATAATTGAAAATAATGTGGGACTTTGTTGAGACATGATACCAGAAGGACTTTCTAGTGCTAAAACATTAGAAAAGAAAGATGTTTTAGCATCTCTCCTTCCTCCCAAACTTAGAAGAGATCAAGCCATATGCACTTATTTTTCAGTCCTAGAAACTTACTAGGTAAAAATAGCCATTTCAGTGCTGTCTCCCAGAGGAACATTTCTGGATGTTTTCCATTAAATAAAATGAAAAGCTAATATTTCTCATTTATGTTTTTATGTCATTCCAGCTCAAGGAAACTCATAATCATGAGTCTCACTGGGGCCAAGAAGCAGGTATGACAATGTCTTGAACTGTAGGGACAGTATTCATGTTCCCCAGGCAAAAAAAAAGAGCACGTTCCTATCAAATTCCTGAGAGCTAACAAAACCATGCACAAATGGAGATGCATTTATAGACAGTCAAATCACAAAGCTGAACTCAAACTTAGGGAACATCAGTGAAGCCAGTGGAAGCACTTACATATGGTTAGATGAGCTGGAACTCTGTGTCACAGCTATAAACCATCTGACTACACTTCAGCCAAAGTCTGATTATTGAGACAGCATCTTAACTGACTTCCCCTCCTGGTTTTGTGCTGCATGAGCACAGATATTAAACCCACTCTCTATTGTTTTCACAGACATAGAACCTCCTGTGAAGAAAATGCAACAGGTCCTTCAGTAGAAATTTGCATATCTCTAGAATATTAAAAATAGGTCATAAAAGAGTAATTTTGCATACTCTCACTACCTGGGACCTAATCATTGTAAAACACACAATGGAAAAATTGTCAGTGGATTACCTGTCAGAATGCCAGGAAAGTCATACAAAATAGTCCTGGAAGGGGCCTGGGTTATGGAGAGGTGGGTTATGGAGAATATCCTGCTGCCCAAAACAGGATCAAACAACTTCAACTCAGCTGAGGAATCCCCAGTCTCTTCTCACAGTCAGTAAACTCCAGAAGCAATTCTTCCTAACATTAGGAAGATTTTTCCTAGTATCCAGATTAAACACTCCCCCATCCAGTTTGCCATATTACTTTCAGTCCTACCCACTAAAGACATAACAAAATAAGTTATTCCCTTTGTGTTTATAGTAACTTTTGTATATATCAAGATGAGCTGCCTCATTTTTTTTTCCTGTAGAGTATTCATCCATAGTTTATTCCATTTTTCTCTACATTATCTTTTTTCCTAAGCCTCCAATCATTTCTGCTGTGTCCTGCTGACTTTTTCAGCCTGTGAAAAATCAGAGCTGGAAAAGGCTCACATGGCCTAGTAGGAATTTTGACCTTTTTGAAATTTAATTATTATTGACTTATTTTCAGTTTGTAACCTCYTATCTGTAGTGCCTCTGTGATCCTTTCAAATGCCAACTTATCTCATTCTTCAGAAGACATTCTGAAAATTTTGTCCTTTGTTTTGGAAGGGGCTGCAATAGATACACTAATTAAATTTCARCCATGTATTTTGCTTCTAACACATTAATCCATCTTCTTTAATATAGGAGATAGAAACCACAAAAAAATCTGATATTCTTGCAGGAGGCTCAGCTTGGGCAGGGTTCTGTCACAGGCCACAGCTTTTGTACCTACATGTACAAATATATATATAAACAGGTAATTATCTTAAAGTTTGATAAATTGAAGCCCTCCAGGGTTAGATAAGTGAACTTTATATCTTTTGGAGGAGAGAATTTCCCAGCTTCCCAGTGAAACACACAACTGTTGCTTCTAGCTATGTCAGAGCCCAAAATAAAACTAATTAAACACCAAGACCAGTGTAAGTAAAATTCTTCTAAAAAATAGCCCAAAATAGCCTAACCTGGAAGATCTGTGCTATTTTACCCTGCTCTCAAGTTTCACATGTATTTACAACAGATAGGATATTATATGCTCAAAACAGAAAGAAAAAATATACTTCAAACTTTCTAAAAATTAAGGTTTTTAATTTGTGCACTTATTTGCAATTTTATTTAAATTACTCAGCCGAGTTTATCTCCACATTTTCTATTGCTTATTCTCCCTGATCCAACCTTAGATTTACCCATGTGCTTGATCACCACACATATGGAAATGTTTTACATATTCAGACATATGATTGATGCACAGGTAATTGATGTGCTATGGGYGAAAATTTCTGACTTGTTTAGCATGAAATTTTGAGTATTTTGAAAATGTAATCCAATAATTTTCAACATGTGCAAGCTCAAGCAGCACTTCTTTGTGGACTGATTCTTCTGGAAGCCCTACTGGTAAATGTATTGGCTTTTTAACCTGTCTCGTGCCAGACTAGGTATAAAGTGTTTCCCATTTTTGGGATATGCAATCTTCACAACTGCTTTTAGTGTGGTCTGGGTCACTTCTGCATCATCATTACTTATTCATACAAGTACAAAAGTAATTAACAATTACAATGAAACATTCCAGCTTTGTACTGATCTGATCTTTAAGACATTTTAGGTCTTTACCTTCCCGCTCTCTTTCCTCCCAAGGTAATGTTAGCAATTTGTACCGTAGAACTAACAATTTCCAGATGAATTGAATTAGTTTGAGATATTATATTATATTTAAAAGCTCTTTAAACAGCAAAAGATTTGTTTAGAACAGTGCACATTCGGCTTTTGGAAGCACAAACTAAATCAAAGTATCCGTGTAGTAACTTCTTTAAGGTCTGAGGTCTCCAATTCCTCAGTCTGAGCAGCAGCACTGGAGTTATTGAAGTCTCTCTCCAAAGATTAGGAGACTCTTCCAAAGATTAGAAAAACTCCTAGTTTGTCTGTTTTCTATTGAGATTAATTTCAGAGAAAGGTGAAAATAGAAAATCACAAACAACTATGAGGATAATTCATCTGAATCCTGATGGATACCAGAGATGTAAATCTTCTGTCTTTAACAGTGTTTTGAAGCAGCACTACAAAATAAGTTCCATAACAATTTGCTCTTTCCAGTGCAAAGGACTTTTAGGGCCAGTAAAATAATTCATTGCAGTAGATCAAGTGTAACCAACAGTTGCTCAAAGGAGCCTCCAGAAACCTCTCAGATGGAAAGAAATGTGCTACCTTACTTCTGTCTATCCTGGCACATCTTGTGTTTGAGGYTTACCTTCACTTACCCCCAGAGAAGAGATCTGATATCAGAAGTTGATTTGAAAGGTGAGAGAAATGGGAATTAATTAACTTTATTTGCACACACACCTGTCACACATGCTATGACTCCAAGTTTAAACCCTTACTGAGAGATACTTGGTAGAAAACAAGTAGCATAGGAAACAGCTGATATGTCCTGAAAATCAACCAACCTGCCTTCTTGCACTTTTTCTCTCCTTTGCCTCATTTATTCTTCCAGGTTTCAATAGGATAGAGCTAGGAACTGCTCCAATATGTTTGGAAAACAGCTCTGCTCAGCARCTGTAACTTTCACAGAGAGACTGCAAGATCCCTGAGCAGATCCCTGCTTTGCCTCCTTCTGATCAATCCCTTGAGCCTGCATCATCTGTGTCTGGCAGAAGCCATGTGGGCCAAGACGTCTCATTCTCTCAATCTCTTTTTCTATTATTTTTTCAATTTCTGAGAATTTGTTCCTGATTCTTATTTCCTCACAACAAATGTAGCTCTGCAGAAAGAATCGCTTCAGCAGGTCAGCAGTTTCCACAAACAATAAAATAACTGGTGACAGGTAATTCTCCACTAGCTCTCTAAGTGTTTCTCCTGAAATCTCTTTTTGGATAAAAGSTCCTATCCCTGTGACTCCAGGGAGAGAAGCTCTGTGTTTAGTTCATACAATTAGTTGGAGCATGGGAGCAGAATTTGGCCCAAGCAGCTGAATGGAAAGGAAATCTGCAGCAAAGTACTTGATTCTCTTGAATAATATGAACCACAGCTTAGAATAAACAGTGTCTCCATCAAACATGTCACGCTTGTTCCTTCTCAGCCTTAAACAATGCCACAAGGAAACATCCCTTCTTTTCTTCTTCCTGCAAACGCCGTGCAGAAAAGGGAAGCAGCAACAAGTGGTGAGCATACAGGTGAAGAAAAGTGGGTTTGTTTGGGTTTTTTGATGGACAGGCTGGCAAGAGGCMGTGACAGTTTCAGAGGAGGAAGAATAGAAGGCAGCCTGGGAAGGACACCAAATCCTTGGGATTATATTCATCCAGTTCCGAGCAGGACTTACCTAATAGTCCCGGAAATGTGTTACCTAGAAGTCACATTTCTCACCCAAACTGACGTTGAGTCAGTTATGAGATTTCCCATACCACTGCCCTGTAACCMCTCAGAATAGCAATGACTTCAGCCGTTTCTTGAGAAATAGCCATCATGGTGTTTCAAAATTTGGCAAGAGGTTCTTGAAAACTACTTCCACTGTGGCAAATTTGAAGGGAAACTGGATTACTTCAAAAAACGTCACCCCTTCAATCTGTATGGCAGCCACCTGAGCACTGGACAAAGTGGAAAATAAAAGCAGTTTTTAAACCTTCATTTTTCAAATAAAGTCCCTCATGTTTGGCCACAGTTTTAGTTAAATCCTTAGGAAATGCCCATACACTGGTTTCTCAGTTCTTTTTCTTGCTAAYTCCTCTACTACAAGGGGAGAAGAAAAAAGAGGTTGTCTACCTTTTTTTTGGTTCCTACAACTTGTTTCTCTCCTGATACTGCACAGAGGTGTTCTTAATGAAACATTGTGTGAAGCATAGATTAATATCCTTTTATTCATGCAAGGAAATGGCATCTCCATCTGCTCTGACTGAGATGAAGTGAAACAATGAGACCAAACCCACACTGCAAGTCTATATTTCATATGGAAGGAAATGGACTACATAAAATACAAAAGGGATAATAAACCTACAATAAACCAGGGCAGTTATGAACTCTGCCTATTATAAATATCCATTAAGCTTCTTTTTTTTTCTATTCCTTGCAGTCTTTTGAATTCATTGTGTGTCAGCTTGATGAAGTCTGAACACTTATTGTTACTTTAAAAARGGGGAAAATAAAAAATATAGGAGCCAGGAAAGAAAAAATGAATTTTCTACTTTGTACCACACAGAACAATCAGGATACTTCTTTTGTTTTAAGGAATTAAAAGATTAAGCAGTATTTTTAATATGTAAGGAAATAACTTATTTGGTTGAGCTCCCTTGAAACATGATAGATGGCAATTAGGTGAGTTCTAGCCTACAGGATGATACATTTTATTCATTCACTACCAAACAAACTCAAGGGTTGAAAAGATCTGAAAGAATACTTTTCGCAAAGCCAGCACAATCCTATGTGAAGCTAATCTCTGCTAACAACCCGACAATGTTATCCAAATTGCCTAGGGTGAGGAATGAATATGAAGGGAGAGCACACACTATGTTTCACTAAAGAGAATAGATGTTAATTTAATTAAATAAAAAGGCTTCACCGTGCTTTCAAGGCAACCACAAATGTAAACGCATTTAATCCCTGGGAAAGTGTCTGTTGTAGCAGACAGTGCTGCTCAGCCAGGGAAACCGCAAGGGAAGTGTGACCAGAGCCTTCACATGGAAGCAGGRCTGACCCAAAGCCTTCTTTGCAAAGCATCACTTGTTTTGACACCAACTTCTGGAATTCTAAAGGGCCACACTTGTGTCACTGCCGTGGCCACAGCTCGCTGTTGTTGGAATTGCTTGGTAAGAGCAGAGCTCTTCTCAGCCACGTGAAGCAAAACTGATGCTTTCATTGTGATTTTTAGTCACCTAAATGTAACCTTCCTTAACTACTMTTTAGTTAGCCCTTAGATGTCTGAGAGYCAAACCTGACCATACATCTGTGACACAGCAGTGATGGGTTTTTTTATGTCACAGAGCCAAACTAATACCCACTGGCTCTAGAAATCTGGTAAACATCCTTCAAGTTATACTCCAGTTTAGCAAAAATGATTCAACAATGTGAAATGTGTGTCTGTGCAATGCACCAACACAATGCATCTAATCCCTATTAAATATTCAAATTCAGTATGAACAGAAAAGGTGCCTTCACTTCATGAGCCCTCTATATAGGGGCTGAAACAGGGATTACTAAAACAGACCACCAGAGGACACATAAACATGACTGGGACAATCAGACACAGTTTTTACTCAGGTGTTCTCCTTCCCTTTTTTTTCCAAAACATTTTTAATGTGATCAGCAAGGACCAGATTTCATTATCTTTATTACTGCCTTCTCTGACTTGGTTGAGCCTGTTGGTTCTTTCAGCTGCAGAAAATAAATGTTTTTATTTATTTAAAAATAAATAAATAAATAAATAAATAAATAGATAGATAGATAGATAGATAAATAAATAAATAAATGTTTTTATTTATTAAGGTTCTCTGTACCACTGTAGGGTCACAAAGGGAGCACCATGCCGGCTTACACCCTTCCAGAAAATTTAATAGCGGAAACAGAAAGTGCACGTGGACTTGCCTACACACAGCTCCTGTACATACATGWGGGCATAATTGTCCTTGTTCCCATTGTCATAGCAGGATATTATAAAARGAGTTATTTTATAAGAGGAGTTATTATAAAAGGAGTTATAAAAGGAGTTATTTTTCTGTCATGTATTTAAGTTAAATCGGTGAAGTCACGTGTGTCTGTCGAATCTTAGGAAGAAAAACATTGGAGGTGAAGGAAAAAAACATTACTTTGAAATGTTTGAGAATTAAATTAATGAAACTGTTTGAGTGAAAACTAATAAAGCTCTTCAAGAATGGAAAAATACCCAYTAAGAGTTCACAACAGTTACTAGTCACCACCATATTGCAATTTCTAGGGCCTTTTGAAGTGCAAACAGTGAAAGGCAGTTGTAGGTGACCTCCAGCACTTTCCCTCACACACATTTCACTAATGTCTCTTTATTGCCATTACAAGTAACGGCAAAATGAAAACGAATGCAAACCTTATCTGGAGGACAGCTCAATGTCATTCCTGATTTCTCACTGTATCACCCACAGTGGGCCTGTTGTGTATAAAGACATTAAAGAGGGGTGGACAGYTCCCTTCCCACCCTCAGCAACCCTGCTCCTGGCTATCCAACGGGTCCTGGGGCTATCAAATGCTCTTCATTTCCAAGGCCTTTACTTTCTAATGGAATAGGATCATTTGGGTTGGAGAAGACCCTTAAGATCATCAGAGCCCAGCCAGGATCAAGATCACGGGTGAGGACATTAAAGAGAATGGGCCCTGGGGAACACCAGGGGTGACCAGGCCCCAAGTGGATCCAACCCCATTTCCCACCCTCTGGGCCTGACCATCCAGCCAYGTTTTCACCAGTGAGCTGTCCAGCCATCCAAGCCATGAGCAGCCAGGAGAGTTTTGTGGGAGAAAGTGTCAAAGGCTTTCCCAAAGTCCAGGTAAGCAACACCCACAGCCTTTCCCTCGTCCACTCAGTGGGACATCTTGTCACTGAATGGGATCTTTATACCCCTGGGCTGGCYGGGGCTGATCCTCTGGTTGTCCTGTGTGTGTTGGGTGGTGACACTCWGGAGGATCTGCTCCATAATGTGGTGGTTTTGGACCCACACTTACCTGGGCACTTTTTTTGACACTAGAGACAAACAACAGCAATGAAAACTGAGAAGCATCCCCTTTTCCAACATGCTCAGTTTTGTATTTGAACGTGCTCTGAACTAATTGTAACACGACTGCTCCACCCTTCCCCAGGGGCAGGGAGTTAAACACTTCCTTTTGCCAAGTTTGCCATATAAATCAGAGTGGGTTCCATCACCTTAGGGRTGTATTCACTTTGTCCTTGTCCTTTGAATTCTGACATTCTGAGCTCTGCAGTAAACGCAGTAGAGTATTATTAGTGGAAGGGGAGACTGGGTGCAGTTCCTGAGGTCTTCAGAGACTCAAACTAGTTTGAGGTCATGCTTAACTTAAAAAAAAAATATGTGAAAAGGGACATTAAAAAGGTTTTTTTTAAAAAGTAAATAATAAAGGCAAAGGAGAATAGTGAGGAAAGGGATGAAGGGTGAGAAAAGGGAGAAAAGGGCAGAAATGGAAAAGGGGAAGAGAAAATGGGGGGGGAAGCAAGAAAGAGAAAAGAAAGAAAAGTGAAAGAGAGAGAAAGTCTGGGGAAGTGAATATGCAAGCAGAATTCCAGTCAAGACAATGTGGATCTGTATAATTTCAGGTCTCACCTATTTTACTGTTTATATTTTTCTATTTGGAGATTCCAACTGCTCTTTTTGTGTAGAGTACCAGTCTGTTATCCTTTCAAAATGAGTAAACACACTAAGGCACTGCACTGCCTGGGAGTCAAAGTGAAACAAAGTCCTTATCACTCACCAAGGGATTCTTCCTGCTGCAAATACAAGATGTCATTTTGAGAGCAGAGCTTCTGCTGTATAACCTTCCAGAAAATTTAGAATCTTTCTGACAGTGCAACTTATTGCAATGGAGGAAATCTGCCTGGATTTTTTATTACATATTTATATTGCTAAATCTCAGGAATTCTACCTTAAGATTATTTTTGAACCTTGGGTKTTGCATGAGCCCCATTCTGACCTCCAGCACAAATAAGAATTCCTTTCTCAGTGCTGGCGATTCCATTCACTGCTCTTCAAATATATTTTATATTAAATGGTTTCCTTCATGTATTTGTCTTCATGTRCACAAGCAAATACACTACATTTATAGCTTTAACAAATGCCAAGCATTAAAGGAAATACTCATTGGTTAATTCTTAAGTGTGGCCACAAAGCAGAGTTTCAAGGTGCAAAGATTAATACTTAGGAAGACAAAAAACATAATTCAGAAGAGGTGTGGCAAAAAGGAATTAATAAAACTATTCTCCCAGACTTTCATGTAGGTGGACCATGGCCAGAGGCCCCYCATTTCCACTGCCTCCTCCTCAAAAATCCCAAACCCACAAAACCTCTTCTGAAATAAAAAAAAAATCCCTTAGCAGAAACCAAGACTCAGCATGTATTCATTAGAATGATTTAACAAGACTATCATGTGCTGCTTTTCTTTTCCTGCTAATAAAGTTTGATAGATTTTATTTAAATTGTGTAAATGTTAAAAGATGTCATAATTGGCATTTCAAGACGAGTCTTCAAAAATTAACCATATAAAGACATGAGATGAGGGGAAGGAGGCAGGGAAGTGASAACTCTACAACTGAATCCAGGATTTACTTTTTCCGACTCCTACTAATTTTCTTTTTTTCAAACTGTGGGGAGCAACGATAATATCAAAAATAAAGAAAAATAGCAACTGGAATGTACATGTGTGATGAAATGATCATGGCAGCAATCACTGGAATCCTATAATTCCACATTGTATCGAGGAGGTGTAAAATAATAGTGCAGACCTGGCATCATTATGACAATTGCTACTTCAGTCAA
>QVAJ01000129.1:1711622-1728686 GCA_003546035.1 Mixornis gularis
GACTTTTGGGAATCTTTCCTTATCTGCAAAGAGGGCTTCTGCTGTAACACAAAGCCCTGAGAGAGCGGCTTAGCGGACTAGAACTAAACAAGGCTCGGGGAACTCACTGGAGCCCGCTCTAACCATGTTCMAATGAGAGCTGGATGCTTTTTGAACTAATATCGAGAGAGATCTTGCCYGCGGGCAGCGAGAGACAGAGAGGGAGGGAGGGAGGGAAAGAGGGAGGGAGGGAGAGGCAGACAGCAAGGAAGGGAGAGAGACACAGAGCGAAGTTTGGAAGAAGTGAGCCGAGAGCTCMGAAAGTTTGTTTTTCCTTCAGAGCCTCGGAGCTGGTAGAGCCGAAGGGGGGACTCCTTGAGGACGGCGCTGGCGCATCTGTCCCTGGGGACTGACCTCCCTTTCCTTGCAGGTTTTAAGCCCCGGAGGATACAATGTTCGCTAAACTCTTCCAGCAGTGGAGTTTCGCGGTGTTCCTGCTGAGTTATTCCGTGCCCTCCTACGGGAGATCGGTAGAGGGGATCAGCCGCAGACTGTGAGTTTCTCTTTTTCTTTTTAATTTTTTTTTTTTTTTAATCTTTCGCTTTATTCTCCCTCTCTGCGGCGGCGGGCTGGTGGGGAGGGAGGGAAGGGAGGAGAGGAGAGAGGCAGCCCGGGAGGCTCCCAGCGCTGCCGGCTCTGCCCGGGGCCGCTCCGGGTTACCTGCCCCAGGTGCTCACCGGCGCTGCCCGAGAGCCAGGAGGAGACACTCGGGGCAGGGAAAAARGGCGCTTTGCAGCTGTCTGAGCTCACAGAGCTTCGGGGGAGGCTGATGTAAAAGCTGAGGGGCTTCTCTTCCGACGCAGTTTGGGTGATGGTGGTGCGGTTGTCCCGGGACTCTGGCAGGGAGCATCCCGATTTATCCCAATGATGTGTGTTACACCAACTAACAGACGCTTCCTCGGCTCTGGCGTGGAGCCAATATTGATAAGGGTAGGGGAAACACGCAGAAGTGAGGGCCATCATGACACTGAAGTACTGAACGATTTCTTTGGATTTCTGCCACTTCAGGGAAAGAAAAAAAAAATAAATCCGAAGGGAGTCCAGTATCTTACTTAGAGGCAGAGGCATATTTTTTTGATAAATGATAGTGTAACTTAAGACAGTCTGTTCAGGAAATGACCTTTTTGCTTCTTCCAAAATAATCAGCCTGGTTTATACTAATACCCGTACACAAAGTGCAGGAGAAGCCTCTGCCCTGATGCAGGAGCAGCTGTCTCACACATCTAACTCTGGCTTTCTCTGGACTTGCATCAGATTTTCTAAGGAAGAAACACCTCAGTCGTGCTGGGGAGGGCTGTATTGTTATTCAGTTCCAGAGGAAGCCAAGTTGGAGAAAGACTGGAAAATCCGATCACAACTTACAGGGAAACATGACACAGCAAACAATTTCAGATGGGTTTCCTTTTAAATGTTTTATTACATGCATAAGGACAAGATCTCCAAATAGCACTTCCTCTGCCGTTTAAGCAACACACAGAATAATAATAAGGAAAAAAAAAACCCCCAAATCCTGCAAACCCCCAAAAGAAAAAAACTATATAACCCCAGGTGAAGTGACTTCAGACACACCTAAAATTTGGCACCAGGCAGAGAGCTATTACAAATCTCCTACAGCAAATTGTGTAGAACAAGTTATTGCTGATAATGTTACAGTGTATTATTCTCAGTCCATTAACCTTTAACTGTTTTATACTCCTGAAAGCTCTTCTTGAGCTATTTCTTTCTTTTGGGACCATATTATATAGAGGAATCAAACTTCAGTTTCAAAAATAAATTTAAAAAAAAAGAAAAKAATTGCAGTGCAGTTACATGCTGTTGTTTTCTTGGCTAGGAAATTCTGACCTGGATCTCAGCCAAATTTGGTTGTTTAAAAAAAATTAGATTTGCAGAGAAACACTCTTTCTCTTTTGAAGTTAGAGTAGTTCTAACACCTGCTTTTAAAGGCCAGGATTAGAGGTCTTCCCAACATCCCCATTCTGTCCTGACAGGGGAGAAGAAAAGTGTAAGCTAACCAGTGAAAACGCATTTCTCAGCTCCCTCTTTGCTCTGGCATGTAAAACACACACAAGAAACCAGTCAGCTGTCAGTTAGTGGCATCCACGTAGTTTTGTTTGTGGGCACAGCACAAACACAGACACCACACTCAAACATGTGTCCTGTTTTAATATCACCACAAACCATTCCTCGAGTTAATGGTTAATAACTCACTTARGCTTCGAGATTTTTTTTTTCCTCAGTCAAAAAACTTAAACCAGTAATGGATGAAAATACCGAAGCACRTTATTATAGACATGCAAAAATAATCAAAATTACATAGGCCTGGTTCTGCAGACTTTGCTGAAGCAAATCTCCCATGGAAAGCAATAGCAAATTGTCCCAAGAAAAGTTTTCCAGACATGTTATTTGTTATAGGAGTGCTTTAGCTGCTAAAGGACTTCTGAGAAACCCTGTAATGCCTCAAAATGAAATTACATATTTTTATCATCATGTCCAGACAGCGCAGCATCATGTCCCTAGATCTGTTCAAAATATTTTTCCTGAGCATGAGATAGGTTGAGCAGATTTCCCTCCCTTTGGAGTCAGTGGCAAGGGCACTCAGTCTTGCAAAATCCAGAGAGCTGACTGAATCCTCCTCAGTTATTTTGCTGAATTTAGGATCAGACCCAACATGAACAGTCAAGGATAATAACAGCTAAATAAGAGCAGCTCTCTGAGATAGAAAGTGGTAGCTWGAAGAGTGTTGCCTTTTAGAAATGCTAGATATCTCAAGGAAAAAAAAAAAGAGGAATGTGCCTGAAAAGAGCAGCTTATCTGGAAGTACATGAAGTCAGGATAGTCACAAGTCATGGATTTGTGCTGCTCTCCCCATGAYGAGACACTCAGTCTCACATGTGCACACACTGTACACACAGTGTACTTGGATCCAGTAATTAGTTTGGATGCTCTGGTCAAGTATAAACCATCAACATCCTTGTCTCAAAAGTGCCTGAACATGGAAGCTTAGAGTTTACTGCTCTTGCTTTGGGTACAGGATCCTTTTCCTTGGATGAGAGGTGCGTTTTATAGAAGGATGGAAGGGACCTCTAGTGGGTCATCTTAACCCTAACAGCCTAATATTTTTTTCCATATCATAGCCAATATGTGAATGCAATCATTCCAGCCTCCATCGCCTTCCTACTCTGAGTGTGTGGGTGGGATATTGTTGATGTCTCCATTATGAAGCCCTTCTTACCTCAGTCTTCTTGGGCAAGCCTTTCTCCATGATTTACAAACACAGCAGTAGTTTGAATAACTGGAACAGAAGGAGGCAGAAGGTCAAAGAGATATGTATCTACCACATCTTTGTTTCGAGGAGATTTTTTGATCTAGAGCATACAAAGGAAGCCGGTAGGCAAAATGTAACCCTTAAGTCTGGCTGAGTAATAAAAGCCATGTGAAATGTAACACTACATAATGTTATACAATCATCTGGAATAGCAGAATGTTATTTGGGGCCAGACTCGATGCTAAATATCATACAGACATTTAAAGAGAAACCCACCCTCTTTGGCACACCGAGGCCTCACACGTCAATCCCTGCATTATTTTGGAAATGCATACTCACTCAAGATGCAGAGCTTGTAATGCTCTCTGACTGCCTTGTGTGTACTGGAACCAAATGTTTAGGTTTCAGTTCTGTAAAATGGATTAGGTTTTCAATCAAGAGGACTTTAATAACAGGCTTTGGAGAGTCAAGATTTTGTCACAGTGGGGAAGTTGACCAAATACACATTAGAGGATTAAGGCAGCTTTGGGTTGTCTGTGATAGAAGGAATTACCCTTGGTAGTTCACACGAGGCAGTAGGAAAGCTTTGCTCATCACATGAGACACTAGTTTAGGCTCCCTAAAGCACAGAGATTTCATACACTTTCTATGAACTAGAAGAGTGAAAGCAGAGCTGCATTTCCCATGCAAATTTCCTGAGAGAACAGACTACTGAAGCTCGGAACGTACCCTGAGTCACACTGGACCTGACAGTCAGCACTGAGGGAGTCACCCAGAGGAGCCCAGGGTGCTGCTTCTATTGGCCTAATTGCCAATCAGACTGACTCTAATGAAAAGGGTGTTGGAGATGGCTCTTGGTCAAAAAAAACCTTCTGGGGGAGATCACGAGCTTGTGTTAGTGGTCACAGCTGCACTGAAGAGGAAAACACAATATGGGATCAGCTCAATA
This sequence comes from Mixornis gularis, assembly GCA_003546035.1. Taxonomy (NCBI): domain Eukaryota; kingdom Metazoa; phylum Chordata; class Aves; order Passeriformes; family Timaliidae; genus Mixornis; species Mixornis gularis. The sequence continues at coordinate 1,715,876 of QVAJ01000129.1, forward strand.
TCATCACATTGCATTTTTGCTTAGGGACATGTAGTAGAGGGGCATAAAATGTTTGGCTGAAGCAATCCAAAACTGATTTTGAGACACTTAAAACACAGACAATGTTTGATTACCTGTGTACTTACAAACCTCAGTATACGCAGAGCTGATTTTGAGCGAGATTTTGACAGTCACCTTCCAGTCTCATTGTGGAACAGGGGAAAGCTGCTGTTTGAATTTTGCAATAGAGCAATAGAGATGTAGTATCACTTAAATCCATCACTTGAACCCAATACTCAAAAAGTGCAGCCCTATGAAGACAGGAATTGAAGGGGATGCTCTTAAACCAGAGCTACTTGAAATTGCCAACTTCCAATAGCTCTGCTGTTGACCAAGTCATAAACCTAAAGAGTTGGGCTGAGGGGACTGGGAAAGAGAACCTGCAGAACACTCCCAAATATTTTGCATTTTGGAATCTGGTAACATAACAGGAAAGAGAGGGATGGGATGGAAGGCAGGAATATTCACTCACAGTGATGTCTCTTCTTCCAGTTCACCCACATGCAGAAACCACTTCTTACCCAGCTAATTGACCAAATGATTATAGGACAGGCAAGGCAGTGAATGGAATTTCTTTGGCCAGTGAGAATCCAGTCACATGCCATACCCTGATGCAAGAGGAGAGGTTCCATAGCCAAACTCTGCATGCTGGAGTAGAGCAATTGGAAGGATAAACTGTATTATTGCATTCATGGGAACTCAGCTAAAATCCCAGCTTGTGCTCTGTCTGTGSTTCACAGTGCAGCTGTGCATCTATTCCACCTCAAGAAAAAGGCTTCCACTTCACATTTTCTCTGGTCATTTATTATCCAGGTGCCATTTGTATCTTCTTTCCTCAGATGTTTAATGCATTCCTTGCCAGTACAACATCTCTAAAAGACAGATAGCTATTCATCTCCCTGTTCCTCGAAAACAAGACAGAGCTCAGCGTACCAAAAGGTCAGGATGAACTCTGGAAAAAACACTCTAAGAAACCAGAATGCTCTTGAAGAAGATCCAGTGAAGAGGGCTAGCATAAAATTCAAACAGCACAGCAGACAAGAAATTTGGCCCAAAAGTTCACACTTAAAGCAATACTAGGAAGTCATCTAAAACCATAATTAGACACAAGTGACCAAGCAATAAATCCACAGGAGTGGCTGCAGGCTCATCTCTGCTGATGCTCAGGCTGCCTCCTTGGATAGCTCATTATGGACAGAAGTGCCTGTGTTTTAGGCACCCAAATTCAAAYATTTTTCCCTTTTCCCTCCTACAAATGGATTTATTTAAATGTAGGAGTAAAATACACTTTTATGTGCTTGTTTACGTTTTTGAAGTACGTGACTGAGCAGAAGAAAATCCCTAGAATGATGCTGTATAGACACTGCTTCCAGCTCCAGTACAAGTGCTGGGTTTCCCTCTCTTGCTGCATTATCTGACCTTTTMGTTTTCCTCTCTCTGACAACTGCCTTCCTGCTTTTACTGCCTCAAGTGTGATATATTAAGAGTCATGATGCTTTCCTAGAACAGAGCAGTGACTAATCCAGCTCCAGGTCCAGTGGTGTGATCAGTCAGCTGAGAATTATTACCCACTTTGGTCTTTCCCTTCTCTGCTGAGAGCAGCTACTCTGAGGAAGCAGCAGGACTTGCTCCAGCAGTCTGACTTCACTGGATGTCTCCAATCCTGGTACATGGTCACTGTGGCCACCACAGCCAGAGAACAGAGAAGCTCTGCCAAGCACTGGGCACTAACCAAACCCTAAACATTTTTTTCCCTTTCCTCTCTTCTCTCCCTTTAGCAAACGGGCTGTATCAGAGCAYCAGCTACTGCATGACAAGGGCAAGTCAATCCAAGACTTAAGGAGAAGAATATTCCTCCAAAATTTAATCGAAGGTGTCAACACTGCAGAGATCCGTGCGACGTCAGAGGTGTCACCCAACCCCAAACCCGCCACCAACACCAAGAACTACCCCGTCCGCTTTGGGAGTGATGATGAGGGCAGATACCTCACCCAGGAGACAAACAAATCACAGACCTACAAGGAGCAGCCCCTGAAGGCTTCAGGGAAGAAAAAGAAAGCCAAGCCTGGAAAACGTAAGGAACAAGAGAAGAAAAAGAGGAGAACCCGCTCAGCTTGGCTAAACCTYGGCGTGTACGGAGACGTCGTGACCGAGAGCCCAGTCCTGGACATCTCTGTTACTACACAAAATCACACTTTAAGGTAAATCTGCATGCTTGGGGAGCATGCCATGTATTTCCTGAAATTGTCATCCCTTGGTGTGAGAGGCCAAGGCCTCGCTCAAACTGGGAGTAAAAGCAGATCTTTGCACTCATGACTGGGCAGTGGCTTTTCAAGCCCAGTCTCAAGGTGTTCTCTACAGGTAAGTGCCCCTTCCACTCTGCACAGAGCCTTTCCTCCCCATGAGACACAATTCACGTGAACAGCTTATTGCCCAAATCTTCTTCCTGAAGCTGAGTAGTAAGTGAAGGCATTTCTGTAAAAAGGAAGCACATCACAGCCACTAAAACTTTCTTTCCTGCTTTAACCGTAGTGTTTCTCACATCGTATCTTGGTCCCACTCTTGGGCCTCAGCAGATTGAAAGCTTTGACTTTTATTTAAGGCTTTGCATCTATAAAATGGCGAAATTTTCTTTCCTTCCTCTCAACACCTCCCCTTTTTGGCAACTTTCCTACCCTTGCTTTACAGTTTTTAGTTTTACTGTTTAACCTTAGGGGAGAACACGGAAAAATTCTCAGTCATATCTGCAAACAACACAAACCAGCCTTCCACCACAAAATTTTCCCTGCCATTAGGACTTCTTAATTCAGCTCCATCCTTTTGCCAGCTTGTGAAACAATTACGTTGCTGCTTAAAAATGTTTAGCATTGCTCTTGGAGAGGGACACGCTTCCCTCATGCATGACAGTGAAGGGTTTTTAGGGCAGTGGCCTGGAGACATTATCCGAGGTGTCCCAAGTGACTCATCCCCTTGCAGTCATCTCAGCTTGAGTGGAAATGTGCACACTTGCAGGCAAAGCCAAGGATTCCACTCTTCAGTTCTCCTCAAATGTTTTTATTTCACCAGGAAAACCCCACCCTTTTCTGTCCTCCTCCCCTTCACCTTGGCAGACCAGAGACGTAAGTGAAGTGCCACTTGCTTGGAAAGAGACTTGGAAAGAGACACCAGCTGTGGAATTTACTAAAACCCAGCCTGGGGTTAAGGTTTACACCGTTTTCAATGTGCTCCATCACCTCAGCTCGTGCTGGCATCTACAGGAGGTACCAACACCTGAGGCTGGGCACTCAGACCATAGACCAGGCTGTCCCAGACCAAAAACCAGTTTCAACAGATGCCAGGGGACTGTGTTGGCCAGTAAACAACACCTGTCTTAAACACAAAGAAATCTAAAATGTAGAGAAGAAAACATTCTAGGGAATTCCAACAGTTCTTTTTTCTTTTTGCTGTGCTGTCTTTGCACATATCTRATGGGATATATAAAACAACCACAGGTACAATCCTGTTGATTTTCCCAGTCCAGCCTTTTTGTTTGAAGTGTGTGTGGATGGCTGAACACTCTCAGCTTTACTGTGGAGTTYGACATCCAAATGCAGCATTTCTCACAGATTCCTAAAAAGAACCTATATTTCGGATAATTAACGGGAGACAGTTAAACAAGGAGAATCCCTTAAAAAAGGAAAAGGGAATTCCTCCTTCACAAGTACAGAGAACATGTTGGTTTATACCCTAACAAAGTTCTACTACATGAGTTTTTAGTTATCTCAGTAGGCTGACAAAAGATGTAAACTTTAAGCAGGATTTTCACTGTATCTCTGTGCTTCTTTTCTGCTGAACACCTCGGATTAAAACCTTCATGCCAACTCTCTCTGATCAGTCTTGAAAACAAAATTTTGGGTTTAGGTCAGAAAAAAATGGACAACAATAATATCACCTCTAGATCTTTTGACTTACTACRAGGAGTATCTCCTGGAAGAAGCCAATCTTGCAAAACCTGTGTCTAGATCACAGAACGCAGCTTGCAAATTATCATTAGTACAGAGCCCACTGTCAAGGTGTGGCTTAGCTTAAACTTTAAAACCAAGCCTAAAATCCAGGCTAGATTGAAAATGTCAGCCTCTTAAAAATAGGCCTGAGTAGTGTAGAYATGCACACATACACAGCCATGCTGTATGAATTATGTGCCATTGTTAAACCTGTTGGAATATATCCTGAAATGGACCCTAATATTGTTGCTAGCTAATTATTAAGGAGCTTCATGCTAGCATTTCCATTCCAGGCACTTTAAAAATTATTTCTCATGGATATCCCAACTAAATTCCCATTTCMATTCAATTCAATTGAAGTACTCTTACTTAATTTCCTAAAAACCCCTTTGAATGAGTAAATTCCCTAAGAATAGATGTAGCCTCCCTTTCAATGTGTACATTAAGAAAACCCTTTTAAACTCTCCAGGATCTGAGTTTTGTTGTGCCTCACACCCACACACTTTTGCCACTTGGGATGTTRCCCCAGCTCTGGTGATCAGTCCTGCAGCAGAGAGAATCCCACTCCATCCTCCATCTCCACATTCCACCCTTAGGTGTTTCCCAGGGAAACACTAAAAAAAAAATGTGCTGTTCACAGGCACCAAAGGGAAAAAAAAGCCCAATYCTTCAGCATTTCCTGCAGCACCTCTGAGCAACTTTTTGTTGCAGTACAAGGAATGCACTGACAGGGTGGGAGCAGGYTCTGCTTTGTTCTCATGGGGAGAGAACTCACACCAGACTGCAGCATCCCTGAGAAAACTCCCAGAAACCAGCACTGGGTGCAGCTGATTCAGCTGGGCTGAATGCAGCAGGAGCTGGAGGAGAACAGGATGGGATGGTTGCTTTCTTTCAGGACCAAGCTGTCTGGCTCCYAGAGGGAAAGTTTCTGGATTAGAGCCTTTTCACTCAGGCAAGCACTCCAAGAGATGCTACCAAGGGTCTGCTCACTGCAAGCCCTGAGCAGCCTTTACCCACACACACCACAGCCCCTTGCCTAAGGGGTGGTTTATCAGTGGGAAAAAGAGACCAAATAAGCCCCATGGCATTGGGGGCTTTATTTGGGCCTTAAACTTATTTGTTTTAATCAGAACATGGCATCACAYCCCAGCAGTTAACACAGCATTGCCACAGCCTTAACAAGGATTTCCTTTTCCATATCTTCAAAACTGGTTTTGCTTTTCTCCAACTGTATTTTTTTTCCTTTTCCAGCACTTGACACTTTTATCATAGGGTGACCCAATTCTTCTGCCTGTAGCACTCAGGAATCTTCTCGCATAAGGCTCTAAATAAAAATAATTTAAAAAGCCCCCTTTCCATTTCTCTGGGGGTACAATGGCCTCAATGTGTGACAAACTGCAGGTCAGCACACTTCTAGAGGGGTTGCATTGAGAAAAACAGAACAGAGATCTTGAATAAATGTCTAAAACTAAGCCATGGTCAACCAGGCCCAGTTATTGCAAATGGTTCCTAGCAAGGCACGCCTGTCACAGTCTGTGGCACTCCTGCTGTTGATTCTATGTCCACACATCTGAAGTGAAAATTAATTAATTTTTCTGTTTTTCCCATCCTTTCTTTTCTTTGCAGGAGGCGCTGACATTTTCAGCAAGAGATACTTGGAAGACATATTGCAGTATTCTGTAATAGTGAACATATGGGAAGTATTAAAATATTTATTACCTGTAAATATTGTAAATGCTCAGAATAAAACCTTTCCCCCCCTCCCCATTGCTCTCTGAAACTGCACATTTGGTTATTGTGAATTTTCTCTTTTTTTTTTTTTTTTTGGCTAAGGCTAAGACAATTATTATTGTCACATTTACCATAATTTATTTTGTCGACTGGTGTATTTATTTTGTGAACGTATCTTGGTGCTGCTGACTTTCTATATTTTTTTGTAACATAATGCACTTTAGATATACATATTGAGTACATTGATAACTGACATAAAATGTTCCCTTTTTTGTGGTTGATTTCAATGAATGCCTACATCCAATTGTCCAAACTGATTTTTCCTTAGTGCATGTATAATAGCGGTATTTTAAAATTTGTAAAGAATGTCTAATAAAATATAATCTAATTAAATCATGACTCGGAAGGAAAAATGTGTTCTTTAGGAATTTCAAGAGCAGGAACAATTTTTTTTATTTTTTATTTACTACATTTGAAAATAGTTTTAAATTTAATGTGTTTACATTGGTCTAAACTCCCACATTTTCACATTAGCTTTTAGTTAAAAATCGCTCAGAACGTATTTTCCTTCCAGCGTTTCATTTCGAGTTCTCTCAGTTTGCTGAACGACCTGGGGGTAAAAAAAAGTCACTTTTTCTTGCTTCTTATTCCTTTCTCTCACAAATCCCAGCAGCTGCTGTTGGGGCAACCTGAATAAAGGGGATTGTTTCACAGAGATATCTGAACTTTGTAAAGTCCAACTGAATTTCCTCTGTCCCAATCCTTTAACACCAGCAGCATCAGAAAAATGCGAGCATGGAAAAATAAATTACAAATCCTGGGAATTTTAAGATAGTTCTTGTAATTGTTGCTCTGTTCTGTAGTTGCCAAACTTTTCTTTTTTTATTCTTCTTTCCTTTTTTTTAAGTGCCATCTTTTTCCATTGCCAAAGTACAGCCATCATGTAATATAAACCAGATGTATTTCTGCTCCTTACCCAATCTTGCAGAAAACTACCTCCAAGGAAACACTAAAAGCAGGAAAACTTGAGAAAAAAAATTACCCATCCTTCCCAATCTACTCCTCTGAAGTGTGAAATTCAACGCTTCATTATGTCCAGTTAATTACAACAGCCACAAAGCACGTGCATGCTGTTTCCTTTTCAGATGAAAAATATTATACATGATGAAGCATAGCACTAAGGGAAAAAGGCAGGATTTCTGCACATTTTCTACTTGGCCTCCTTGCACATCCTGCCTATTTATAGTATCCAGCTACGGCTGGGATTTATACAACTGAAGTTAACTGCGATATATTCAAAAGACAATTTTGTATCTCAAGATTACCAGCATATCCCAGCTGGAACTAAAACTGAAAGCTCTTCTGGGCAGAAGCAATTTATCTTCATCAGAAAGGATGAGCCTTGGCAGACAGGGGCTCAAAGAGCATAAACCAAACCAAAAACCCAAGTGCTTAACCTTGGCTCCACAGAACTGACCTCCTCATAAGAGAAAAACTGATTTTGAAGCGTCTCTGGTCTCCCCTGAATCCTTCCACTGTCCATTTAGGACTTGTAATTCTTTTCCTAGTTTCCTGTAAGTAAAATCTGAAGTTGTAGAGAGTTTAAGCAAAAGTCTTGTTTTTCTGCAAGACCTTTGCACAGGCCCTACAAAATCTGTCTGTGGCTCCTGTGCTTCACAGGCTCTGGTTTGAAAGTTGGTGCTGCAGACTTCACGAAGCTGAATGCAAAATTTTTCTTTTTTTAAGCTCTCAGCTTAAATAAATCCTGAAGCTCTCCATTTCTGAGACAAACTAGAGCAGCTTTGCCTTGCTTGTGGTGGGGSGTAAAATCTCCCAGAGATTTCAGTTTCTCAGACAGTTCAACCCCAAAGGTTTAACTAGTCTCAAAGACCCCTGCAGGGGTCAGGACTTAAGAATCAAGATTTATCCTGGTATTTCCTGATGTCCATGACACCAAGTGCTGGAGGAGAAAAGAAATGATGCTCAAACTTCGATATTTCATGTTTTACTGTATGAYCTCTAGGAAGGCTGCACTCTTGCCTTTGTGTCCTTCCAGCTCTGTTTCTCTTGCTCTCCCTGTTCCCAGCTAATCCCAGACYTCACCTCACCCACAGCACCTTCCCTCACCCGTCTCCTGTCTCAGCAAGTGTGTGTTTCCCATTCCCCACATCCTGCCTCAYAGACCTTGTATTCCTCCAAGCCCTTCATCCCAGCTTTTCCACTGGTGGTTGGTTGTGCTCTCCCCTCAGCATCCCCACCAGCTTCCTCCTGCTCTCTGCCCACCTCCCAAGCAGGAAGAGCAGCCAGAACAGAGTGGGGCAGCTTCCTCCTCACTTTGCTTTACATCACCCTATCCCAGCACCTTTTCCCAAGCTCCTGGCTAAGCAGGAGCTGTGGGGAAATCAMCCTTTGCCTTCATTGTCTCTGAGCATTGAACCTGCTCAGATGGCAGGGTCTGAACCCCTGGGATGTGCACAGAAAATCCACTCACGCACAGGAGCTGAACCATAACAGAGGCTTTTGCTGATAAAGGAGATTCCATTAAATTAGTGTGATTTTTTTCGGAGGGGTGCAACATGCACAGGTGTTCCTCAAGGTGATAAAAGAGCATTCACAATGCAGAGRATGCCCTTCCATATTTCCATTTTTTCCTCTGTGAGCCAGAGGGGTGCTAGGGCTTCTCAGTAGAAACTCCAAAAGATTTTTACTATGGGTAATACAATCGGCTTTCCTTGGTTTGTATTTTTACACGGTACAACTACTTTGGCTGAAATCTTCTGAAAGGCAGTTTACAAGGGTTCAGCTTGAGAGGTCAAATACGAGCCAGAATTACAAAGAAATGATGCCAGGGTGTCCCACCAGGAGATGGTGRCCTCCCTCAGGAGTGTCCTGAGCAGCAGCCCTGCCTCCCAGATCCAACCAGCACAGTCAGAAACTTTGTTCCTGCCCAAGACCTCCGAGGGGAGCCCAGATTTGGCATCCCACCGCTGCTCTGGTTTTGCAGCAGTCACTGTGTTTACTACAGAACTTAAAAGTGGTTAGGAGACATCCAACGATGACAGCTCTTCCCAGCAGCTCCCCTGTGCTGGACCTCCATCACAGACCTTTCCAGGCTCCGTGCACTTGGCACGGGGAGCTCATCCAACAGTAGAGTTCCTCTCACAGAGTTTGTTTCGTGGTCCTTTGTAAACACAGACATTTATCTGCCCTTCAAGACACAYAAAAAAAAACAACCAGTGCAGTTTTTATGCCTGTCCTCTGGAACGGCTCTGTGCTCTCAAGGAAAGCATTTCAGGCACAGGAACTGCTTGGCTGGGTTTGAAGCATTCCCCACCCCAACCTGTGGACAGCACTATCCCAACACAATGCGGCCACAGTGCAGTGATCAGGCGTGTTCACTTATGAGTGAGTGCCTTGATCTGCTGAGCCACCACAGAGAACTTGGCTTTCTTGYAGGATTCAGAAAGTAGGGGAATGCTGGCTGTATTCAGTTACAGCCTTTGAGAGTTTGGAGCCTTTTGTTGTTTGGTCGTAATTTACTGCAGAGAAAAAGTGCTGGGATAGTTTCTGTGGAGTCAGAGGGGCTTCATTTATGTACAAAAGAGATACTACCAGAGGAAGCACAAGCTACCTTTTAAACACCACAACATGACATCTCCAAAATAAAATGGGAATCATCAGCATGAGGAGTTGGGTCACATGAGCAACAAAGTCATTGAAAAGTACATTTTGTCCCTTGCTGAAACCACCGCCGGTTTCTGCTAATAGATTCAGGAACAAAGCAGGGAAAGAGGCACATGCATTCATGCCCAGTTTTAATGGGGAGAGCACTGCAACTCCTTGGCAAAGTCATTTCRTTGCTTTATCCTAATTATTATTCAAAATGGAGACAGATTTGCCCAATTTTCTGAAGGTCTGTGAGGTGTGTGGAAAGCTTGGGGCAGCAATATAAAGCATTGATTTGAAGCCTGCCCTCCCTCCCCTCACTGGATTGGTTGGTTGGTTGATTTTGGTGGTGGTAGTTTTGGTTTGSTTTGGTTTAGTTTTGTTTTGTTGGWGTTTTTTCCCTTGGTTGCTTATCCCAGTTTTTTAACCAGGCTATGAACACAGCCATCAGGTAATAAGTGATAGGTTTCATATTCATCCAGATAAAGGTGACAACGTTTAAAAACATTTTCTCATGGCCCATCCATCCCCCAGGAAGCCCCTCTGGACACTGACTTCAGTGGAAGCTATGCTCACAGCTTCCCACACACTTCTCTGAATACATACCCCCTCGAGTCCATATTTTAATTGGTTTCCTGGACCGTTCTGCTCACAAATAATTTTTTCCTGCAGTTAATGTTAACTAATTTGCTGTGGAAAATGTCTATGATCTAACCTTCTCCATGCCTTTCTTTCCAGATGTGTGAGTGATCCAAAAGAGTGGTTTGCAATGCATATGCCATGGACCATCCTTTTCCAACAGCTGGATTCTGCTCTCTGACAGGGCAGGTGAGCATCCTCTGCACATCCACGGGCTCACTGCTGTGCTAAAGTACAGGCTTGGACTTCAGACAGCATGTTTGAAGCCACTCTGCGTATTGTGGTCCAAGTTCCTTTAAGAAAAACTTCTGAAACTTGGAAGAGTTTTTTTTGTTTTGGTTTTTTTTTTTTTCTCCAGTGGAACTTCCAGGAAATCCCTACATATTCACTAAGGAAAATCCTTCCTTATATATTGGAACCAGCTTTCTTGCCACGGCCRTGCCTGCACAAGCATGTTAGAGGCAGGAGGGATTTGTGTGGATTGCTGTTGTTAGAAACACATTTTACAAGATCCGGGCCACTCAAGCAGAAAATTAGGGCACAACCAAAGGCAAAAGAATCCCACCTTGTCACCTGAGTTTTGTGGTGTGTATCTGTTTTTCCCATTCTGTCACTGCACTGGAGGAGTGAAGAGCTACTCTGATCCAGCTCAAGTTTTCACACTATCGATGCTTTATCTGTTTTTATAAAGTTGTTTTTGCCCTCACTCAACCTTTACTAGCTGGAAGGCCTTGGAAACACACAAGCACTGGGTGCAGCTAAACTCTGATCCAAACAAGATCAAACTTTTTCTCAGTGGAAGTGTCTGTGTAACATTCTGTCAGAGGTTCAGCTCAGCAATCTGATCAACCCCCAGTGTGAAATGAGAACTGCCCTGTGACTCCTCTCCTCCAGGCCAGGGAGCACAGGGGTGGTGGCCCATCCACATGAGAAATGGGGCTTTGGTAGCCAATTCCTCAGTCAGGCTTTTAGACCAGCCTCCTTTTGGAATTCTGAGACAAAATAGGGAAGATTTAGGGCTTTGCTGTACCCACTTTAAAATGTCTGCAGTTTCCAATGCCAGCAGGCAAGACGTGTCTGGAAATAGATTCTTTTCCTTTCTACCTTTTGCATCGCTCCAGTTCCTGTTCCAATAACAACCAGGAGAGATTTACCAGGGAAGCACAGAGCCTTAATAAATTTCTCTTAAGATAAAATGAGTTTATCATGCTTTTGGGGATAATGATGAAACTCCTTGTGTAGCGATGGCATTCCACTCCCACCCATGAAATCACCAGAGATGAGGGACAAACCTCCTTGTAAGTCCCCAAATATCCTGAGAAATGCACCTTGGGTTGGCAGGCTTGCTGCACRGCCTCGAGCACTTTGAGTCCAGTGTACCAATATGAATCCCATACCATTCCTTACCCATAAATAAACAGGGATTGGATGATCTGGAGCACAGGAGGGTTTCCCACATGCACAAGTGCTCAGCCTTGGAAGCCCTGATCACAGACAGGCTCTGGTGTTTGCTGGATACAGAACCTGCCAGTCACTCACAGCAAAACCACGACAACACACAGGCTCTGCAGGGAAGAGGGGGAAGAAAAAGGCAAAAGCAGGAGGAGAGCCCTGCCAGAGGCTGGGAGGATGTGTGGGCTCATCTCCTGGGACAACCAGGACAGAGTTAGTGACAGCCACATGAAGGATGCGCAGTTCCAAGTGATTGCTGGGAGGAATTGGCATCTGTATAAAACCTTGACAAAAGTTTGGGATTTTTGAGTGTGAAAGATACAGAGAAGCTGTTCCTCACAAGGCCTCTTCTCAAGCAGYCTGGATGTTGTGCAATGGCTACAGAGGAAGTTCCTTACAGGACAGAGTAGATTTGTTTATAACTGAAACATCAGATCAGGAAATAAGATACAGAAAATGATACCCGCATTAATGAAATGCAGCTGACATCCACTGATTTTGAATTTTATTTTTGTACTGTACTTGCTCTTACATCAGGACTCCATAGGGCCAAGCAGATCCAGAACTCTCAGCTTTTCTCTGTTTTAGAGGCTCGGTATTGGCACAAGAACGAAAACTTTGAATAAATATATCACAATCACTACGACTGCAGTTGAGTTGCTCAGATAATGATAAGATGACAAGGGGTAAATGCTTGGAGTTAAGAGCAGCTCCAGCAACAGTTGATTCGTCACTTATATTTAATCCRTTTAAGAGACATTTTTATCAGACAAAGATCAACCCACTGGGACCATTAATAGCTACACTTATAAAAAAASCCAGCAGCCAGAGACCAACAGAGACAGACGTAGCAGTCTTATGGTCGAAAATCACCAGTAAATTTAGAACACGCTCACATGAACATTTTGCTGTGCGTGTTATTATTTAAACAGCATTGTAGTAAGAGCATATGCATGCATAATCAAAACCATGCCCAAGGACCTAGTGAAAATGCTGGGAACAAAAGAGCTCAGGAGAATGCCTGGCTCATCCTAGGTGATTTTAGCAGATGAAGAGGAGAGGGAGCACAATGGCAAGGTGCCTGCAAGAGTCGTGGTGGGATTTGTCAGAGCCCAGGTGGGATTACAGGGAACAATCCGCAGTGGAACATACAGTGTCTGTTAGGTATGGAGAAAGGAATGCTGCTCTGGGTGCTCTATAAACACCCTGCAGGGTTTTGTTGATGTTAGCAGGAGTTATCCCCAGGCCAGCAGACGGGCCCCGGGCACTGCTGGATGTGCTCACTGAGACCGGGCTGCCTC
>QVAJ01000129.1:1734685-1750619 GCA_003546035.1 Mixornis gularis
TCTATGCCCTGACTCCCTTCCCAGATCAGAGCTGCAATGGGCCTTGTCAGGCTCAGATTATTGCCCAGATAATTCTTCTTGGCAGCCATTTAATTTCTTAAATGGCTGCTGACATCAGCATTAGGTGGTGGCATTAGTACAGAGTGAGGTGATCCCTGTGTGAGGTCTCAAAAGCTGTGATGGCTGAATTTGTTCATGAACCAACATCTATGTTGACAGCCCTCAAAAWTTTCTTTTGATCCACCATCACACATGCTTGAAGACAAACAATTGATTGAAGACTTTACACTTTCAGCCATGGCTGACATTCATATTAGTTTAATTAAAAGAAAGAGTGATAAAATATATAAGCTCAACTTTTTACATACCAGACATGCAAAAAAACCCTTAAAACCAAATAAATGGAATAAATAAAAAAATAAAGACTTTTGAAGAAAACAAATTATTATTATTATTATTATTATTATTATTATTATTATTATTATTATTATTATTATTACTATCCTGTAGTTCAAAAGTGGTGTAGATGAACACGGACAAAACTCTATCTGAGTTTTAGCAAAGATTTCAAGGTATTGCTATTAAACTTGACTCATTTATTTGAAAATTGACTTGAACTTCTGGACTGGAAAGCGGCTGAAAGGCCATAAACAAAAAGGCAACAAGAAGGACTTCATTTTTGTCACAGCTGTCATGTGAGTCATGGATTTTCATGTGCTTTCAAAGTATCCGTGACTTTTGATATTTAGGGATTTTGCATGTGGGCTGGTAAACGTGATGGTTAAAGAGCTGAACCAATTTCTCTGAAAACCTTGAGTTCTGCCAAGTTAAACCCTAGACTGCACGGGAGGCTAATAGAGAGCAGGAGCTCAGCAACAACACTGTGGTTACACAAAGGATCAGAGCAGTGAATTCTCATTGAGAGCTTTAATTCCTCCAGGGATAGAGAGATTTCTCTTTCCCCACAACATTTGCTGTTAGGTYGGATTTGTGAAGGCCAGCTCTGGCAAAACAATGACTGGAGCTAAATGGCTTCTCACGGCAAAACACAGAAAATTAATTACTTGAGGGAAGGAGGCGGGGAGCAAAAGAAAGAAGGAAATAAAAGGGAAAAAAGATGTGTTATTTATAACAAAAAAAACCAAAACAACCACAACACTTCTTCACCTGCATCCCTGCATCTGTCACAACTCTCTCATGACACTTCCATAAAATTGCAAAAGCAGTGAGTCARACCAAAGATCTGTCTGGCTCAGGACCTTGTCTCCAAATCTGGCCAAAAAGCAGATGCCCAGGGAAAATTATAAGCAAAAGATACAGTGATACTTCCTTGGAACAYTCTTCCAACTTCCAGCAATTTGCAGTTTAGGGACTTTCTGGTTTTGTATTTAATAGCCCTTAGTAGATTTTTCTGCCATGAATTTGCCCACACGCTTTTTGAAGCTGTGTAATTTTTTCTTGGAGTTACTGTCACTGAAGATTAATCAGAGAATTCAGTACTAAACAATGATACTAAATAAATATTCAGAAAGCACAGGCAAATGTGCCAAAGGAATTGCCCTYGGTCCTGTGGTGAACATTCCTTATTAAAAAAACAAAAAAGACGGGGAGAAAGAAACATTTCTATTGCTCCATCAATTGCCTGGTCACATAACCAGGATGAAAAAGTGGTYGAGTGTCTCAGGATAATTATAATTATCACTAATTATACACTAGAACTTCTATATATACAAAATATACGAACAAGAAATAAAGATAGGAAAATAGTGTTTACAGTAAGGAAGGCTGTTAATAGCTATGACAGCATGGAGAGGCATTTCAGACAGACAGATGATGGTTTCCTGAAAAAGCAATGATCAGGCCATCCCTCCTTTTCCAACTGCACTTGTTCAAACAGAAGATGGGTTTTGGAAAAGGTCACTGAGTTTTCTTCAGCTGGGGCACCCAAGGCTAAATCGATCCAGCCAAAAGTCCTGCTGTTCCTGCTTTACCTTCTGTGCTCTGAACAGAATAGCAGGAGCTGGAGACTTTTGAAAACTCCCACTCTGAAAAGTCTTACCACAATAGCTCGTGAATTTGTCATCAGACTGGTTAAAGAGGTCTTGTATCTTCCTTGTCAAGCTCTCCCTTTCTGTCAGAAGTGTAATCCTGTGCTCATGTTCTCCACCAGCAAAGACATCAGCCCTTGTGGCAAACCAGCCAGAAACAAAATAAAATTGCTCTTTCTAATTTTTCCTTTCAAGCTGACATCTTCTTTTCATAAACACAGGTAACAAGAAGTGGCAACCAAAAACACCCAAACCAACCAGCTGCAGGAAAGACTTGTTCCAAGACTGCAGGGAAATCTCTTGCATGAGCTTTTAAACCAGCCTGGTTAAACTGAGAAGATTAAAATGARATGAAGATTTCAGTTCTTGAAAATGTCAGGGCAATTCTGTCTTTTTGGATTGCCTGTACAGTCACAGACAGCATTCATGCACAGGAGGGAATATTTGTCAGGGGAATTATTGCAGTGAGACAGACAGCAGTGTAACACAAGCTCCTTATTCCATTTATCAAGAGTCACTGTGGACACAATACAACTCAGAAATAATTATGTGCAGTGGGCCAGACCATGGGGAAGATGTCAATTAGGTTATTCAGTTCAATATTTGAAGTCCTGTACAGACAGGGCCTTACAGCCACTGTAATGCTGCCAGCTCTGTCTTACCTGTCCAAACTGCACTTTGGGAAGTCCTACTGCCTTGCAAATGATGTTTCCTTGGGCTCCAGAACTCCATGAGCCCGAGGCTGCAGCTGTGGTCCAGTTGGAAACCCACCATGGAGTGGTTTTACCCAGCTTTGCCTGCCTCTGCCACTACAAAATCATTAGTCAATGTAAAGAGAGGTTGGGATGGGGTTTTTTATTCTGCTTCCTGAATATATTATTTACCTTTAGATATCAACATTAGTTTTATGTTCCCTGTAGAAATAGTTAAGACTCACATAGAATCTTTAGTGCCCATGTGATAAATRAAAAACCTGCTCATGAATTTTTTGCTTTTAAGGCCATTTCCCATTAGTGTTTTCTGGGTTTGTATGGTTGTATGGAGTTTTATTATAACTACCCATTTTCTATCTGTTCTGCTACCGATTCTTTTTAGGTGAATTTTTAGCTCTAATATCCTTGATCACATCCCCTGGAGAGGAAAAGGAGGAGTTTTCCATTTTTCCCCGAGTCAGCCCAAGAGCACAGCAGCCCATGGGAATTCTGTAGTGCCATCTACTGCGAGGTACCAGAACAACCGAGAGTGCAGCAGGGCTTTTCCACCGGATCTCACCTTCCTCACTAGTTCCAAGGCCTCTTTTGCCTCTGTGCATATCCCAGCCCAGTTTGTTCCCAWGCCAGCTTCTCTGGCTCTCCTTTGTGCTGTGCTTGTGGTAACGGCACCGCGCTCCTCATTTCCAACCCTAATTTTACCATCCGTGTTATTATTTTTTTTGTGGGTGTGGTAAAGCCACGCTGGTTTCCGAGGTATGACTCTCTCCCCTTGCCAGATCTCTGGCATCATCTTTCCTTCAAGAAGAGCTCGAGAAAATTCCCTTGGGAGCCTGCCCACGCCGAGAGATCGTTGGCCATAGGGCGAGGTGAGACTTTCAAACCAAGCAAAGCACTGACATCCTTCCGGAGGGAGCTGAATGTGCTGCCTCTGCAGCTTCTGCTGGCCTTGGAAGCAGGAGATGGGGAGAGAGGAATCCACCACTGCTCGATCTGAGAGAAAAAGAGCAGTGCCTGTGCTGACTGACCAGTTGAGCACAGCCCATTGYTTAGCAAGGATGGAAGTAATAAAGGTTCACAAGAGTGATGCTTTTTCTTTTGATGCCCTGAGTTGTTCTATTGAGGTAAAAGTTGGAAGCCCAGTGCYTGAGTGGCAGGTAAGGGGGCTGTTGGGTTGACACTGTGGTTTTCAGCCCTGATTTTTCAGATTTTTTGTTCTAGTGAAACTCCAGTGCGCAGTGAGACACAGTTAAAAGAAAAAGTTAACAGAGAAAAAGTTACACCATCACCAGATGACAACGCAAACCAATGTTTTGACCAAAAGCTTCTTCAGTGTCTCAACAGATTATTAGCCTTAATATCTTYTAGAATTAAAACAATCTTTAAAAAATGAATTTTTGATATAATGAGACTCCACTAAGGCAATTATTCTGTCTTGCAAATTCCTGATGGGTAAGCAGAAGGGAACTTCATCTTTGGCCATGGAGTATGTARCCACAGAGGCACAACCTAGAGCTTGCCTAGAATCCAACTAAACTGAATTAAACTGAACACTTTTCACTGCAGCTGCCAGCAACTGGAGTCTACAAATCCCCATAGAATAACAAAAAGGAAAAGCAATGGAATGGAATGGGGAAAATATTAGGTTGCAAATCACAATATCCCTCCAAGCCAAAGTAAGGCATGTTTATTCCCCAGCCTGGTTCTCACCTCAGATTTGATTGATTGATTGCTGTTGTGTTCTGACCAGATTAGAGAGCTAATAATGAATTATGGATTATATGCAAAGACAGAAAAGGGAATGAAGTGTGGTTAYCTGTCTATATGGTTCTTTAAATCACAGGCTTTTTTTGTACACTGCTCATATGCAAATGTTTGAACATTAGTGCATGTTCGACAATCCCARGCAGGAAGATTTCCTTCATGACTAAAAATAGGTCTGCAGCCTGTTAAGCACTAGCACAGTCATTAAGGAGTTATGTRTATTCTCTGATCAGAAAATAGTTCTACCTTGCCATGCCAAAACGGCATCGATATTTCTAAAATTAGCCAGGGSAGGTCAGTAATCTTTTAATAGCACYGTTAAAAATTGGCAACCTAATTAAGTTATGAATTGCAAAAGGCTTGTCAAGTTGGAACTACTTGCTCAAGGACCAGATAGATATATAAGGAGAGGCTCCTCATCAAGTCTCAATTCCTTTCTGTGTAAGTAATGCCCAGGAATCCTGAGTAAGGGCTGATCCCAGCTACGTAAGTGTCTTGGGAGCTGGTGAGCTGGTTAATAAGTGATCTAAGGAAAGAGTAATTGTAAGTGTGGTTTTATTTTATTTTGGTGTGTCYGTTTTGTTAATCTTGGAGGAAGAAGAAAATCCAGTCATTACTCTCACTCGGTTTGGTGATTGATCTTTTTTGTTATTTTTTTGTTCCGTGGAAAGGGCAGCTGGCAAACCACAGAGGAATTTCAGCAGAATTAGAGTATTCCTCAATGGGGAACTGGACCGTGGCTGTAATGACCAACATTTCCAAGGAATACTCGAGGTCACCCAGCTGGTTCCTTGCTGGGCAGCCTGGAGGCCAGGCTGGCAGTGCTCCCYTCAGGAATTGCTGTGGAAGTGGGGCATCACCAGCCTGTCCTCACAGCACAGCAGTGGTTTCAGCACCTGAGCCTTGATGGTCACTCAGTTTCCAGCACACACAGAGGAAACTGGACAKTGTGATGCTGTTTACCACAGCCTTCAAATGGGCTTCAAGGCATTTTTAAAAACGTTAAAKTACAGCTTCCTACCCCTAAACAAAGGATCCCCTTGGAGATTCACTCCTGTAATTCACTCTAAATTACCAGGAAGGCCACACAAGCTCCATCCTCTGCAGAGCTGTGCAACTTTTCCTTGGGTTGGGGGCTATTTTCCCATGCAGAAATGACCCCTTGGGCATTATAGCATATTCTCAGTTCATATTTACCTGATCTATTAGAGGCAAAAGCAGTTCTGACAAGAGCAGTAATTACAGGAATGTAATGTTCGTTTCTACAGAAGGCACGGTGTCTGCATGCCTGGGAAGGGCCCAAGATGCTTACAGCATTTCTATTTTCCATGCTGTGGTGAATTTGGAACCTCTACACAGCTTAAGACAGAAAAAAAAAATTCACTCCAGCACAAATCTCTTGATCATTTCTCCTTCAAATGTGGGAAAACAACACTGAGAATGTGGAAAGTGTAGAGCACATCATAAATCCATGGACACAGGAACTCAGAAAGCTGCATAAGGCACATAAGGTCTGCTATAAAGGAAGCACTGTGCTTTCATATTATTTTCTGTTTAAAATCTACATGTGTGGTTTGGGACAAAGGTCTTTTAGTGTGGAAGAAAGAAGGTTCAGTGTTTTTCTTCCTTTTTTTTTTCCCTGAAGAGAGGTACGTCTCTGGAGAGACAGTGGAGAGATGTGCTCCAATCTCTTGCACACGCTGCTGCAGGAAAGGTGGAATTTTTGAAACCACAGAAAGAATACTGGGGAGAGCTCAGCACCCAGGATACAGTTCATGTGGGAAAAACCAACAGGTGTTTAAACAAAGATGCAGGTTTGCATGCTGGCTGTCACTGGCTGTTTCATGACAGACTTCTGACACTGGAATTGGGATGTCTTGATGAAGTCTTCCTCTACCACCTAATCCTATGTGAAAGCATATCTGATCTTTCTSTTCCCAGGAAGGCAGAGTGTAGCTGCTTCTCCTGGCACAGAAATGTGACACCTGCATATTCCTGCTGCTGCTTGAGGAAGCATGTCCCTGAAACCAAAGAGGAGTTTCTGTATCACCAGATTTCTTGGGGCATCTGACTCTGTGTTTCACAGGGCCTGGGAAACCTGCAGGTTCCTATATTCATATTTTCCACATGTCCACCCTTTTCCTTGTCCCAGATGAAAYACAGAATTAAAATCCCCAAAGGACTTGTGGCACAAATAATCTAGACAATCTAAAAACAAATTGCAGGTTAGTCATGTGTTTAATGAAAGAAGTGAAATCACCAGCATCAGCTGTCACAATAAATGCCACCAACTCTATTTTTGCCCACATCTGCTCTACACTGGGGAAAGAGGTAGAAGCTGAAATGTGTGATCCATGTTCACAGAGGGGCAGAGCTCAGCTGGGGTTCYTCTTCCCTCACTTTCAATCTTTACAGAGTAGATTTCACCCTAGCCACGAGTGAGCCACTCTGGGCTCCCTTGATTAAGGGTTTTCACAGGTGATGAAGCTCCAGCTTTGTCCCTCATTCCCAGCAATCAAACCTCAGAGATTGGCTGTGATCCCAGCACAACCACGGATCTACCACCAATGGGAAAAAAAGGTGCCATGCAGTAGGAGAACATCATACTGACARGTATCCAGAACCTTTCCTGAAAACATCCATCAGGATATATTCTCACCTGCCCTGTGGAGCTGCCAAAGGGGTATCAGGAGGGCAGTCASAAACAGAAAGGGGTGACTGGACTGGGGCACCTGAGACCACCCAGACCTCCACCAGGACAAAACAGTCTCAGGCTGGTTAAGGAGCAATCTAGSCTGACTTATTTGAAAGAAATCATAAGCTTTGTATTACCTGTGGCATCCTAAAACTTCTTTTTTTTCCTAATTCAGCCTAGTTTTCATTATATTACATTTCCCTCCTTTTCTTATATAAACGCACTTTTTGCTCATTAAAAGAAGAATTTTGAAAACTACAGGCCAAACAAGAAAGATTTTTAATCTAAATAAATCTTTAGAGTTTGCAATTTACATACTATTTTGTAAATATTTGTTAAACTGTGTACTGGAAAGGAAAAGTAAGATAATACTTTCCTCAAGAAAGGCTTGCTGAAGTGCAGTGAGTCTCAAAGGTCATTGTTGCCTTGGGAAAGAATGATTTTGCTTGTGGCACAAGCAGATAGAAATGCCAGAATGCAACTAGAACTACAACTATGTGAATGATTAATCAAATTCATGGCCATCACAAAGACTATTTCAGTGTTCTTCCTGCAGATACTCCACAGCACCGCAGACTGCAGAGAAGTGAGGCAGCTTGTGTGGAACTGCTGCTGCTGCTGCTGTGGGAGAACATTGCCCCTCTCTGCTCCATAAATGTGGGGTTCTGCAAATTGGGGGACTGCAGAAAAGCCASGTTCTCTGAGGTTTTTCTGTGCTGTCTTTTTGCCTGATCATTTATGATTCAGCCACAGACACCCAGCAACAACACSTCCTGTTGTGAGACAAAAACTCCTCGGCGGGGTCTACACAGAGGATCAGTGAGAAGGGATTACATAAATAAATGTTTGATACCTGTGGCAGTCACTGTCCTGCCCAATTCCAGGAACCCAGTTCCCCTGAGAGCCTTCTGCAGGTGCTGCTGGAGTAATTGTGCCTCCTTTGTGCCAGCCCCAGGAGAATCCTGTCACTCCTGCCCATGACAGCAATCCAGGGACACAGCCCAGCTTGGCTCAGTTCCTACAGCTAAATAATTTCTTCTGATTTCTCAGCAAAGAGGGGAAGAAAAGTTGTTGCACACCTTCGAGGTGCCAATTTTCTCTTTGTCTACAAGGATCTGACAGTTCMGTTTCATCCCTGTGTCGTTTCATCCCTTTGCTGTTTCATCCCTGTACCAGTGGGTTTGTGGTAGGGAGTGATCCACGAATGCAAGATCTCACCCTAAATTTTTACACATCTCTGGATTCTGGGAAAAAAATCCCAAAACAACAACAACAAAAACAAACAAACAACCCAGAAAAGCATTGGTGCAAATACCAGGATTAATTTATGTATTAGTCCCTGCTGATATTGGATGGGAAAGCACTTGTAGAAACCTTATGAATCACCTCTAAGTTGATGATGGGACTCAATTAGAGACAAAAAGCTCCAGCCACAAAGCAGGAAGAAAGCAGAAGGTATACTTGGGTTATCAACCTCTGTAATCTCTGTGCCTAAACATCTGCACAAGTACAGTGCCTTGTGTAATGGGGCATCCTTAAAGGAGCTGAAATCAACACAGGAATCTGTGTCAAACCAACGCCAAGGTCTCTCACCCTGCAGGATATTCTAGATGCTAATGCAAGCTTTTATTGCATTGTGTGTAAAGAAGGAAGCAAASAGATGCTCTGTTTAAAATCCTGCCCTAAGGACCCAGGCAGCTTCCAGCAGGCACCACAAACTTGTTCTAGYACTGCAAGCTGCAGGGGACAGGGGGTTGTATTGATAAATTTTGTTCTACCATACCATGTCATAAACAGCTCTTTAAAAACCCTCTTTTGGTTGCTGGCAGTGTAGGTAGGAGAGCTAACCTCCCACCTACTGGAACTCTCTCAAATCCTTGGAAAGAATATCAGCGATTTGACTTTGGAGCTGCCTTTAGAAGTGTGCATATCTCACATAAAATCAAGACACCGCCTTTCTCCAAAACAAGAGTATATATCTTGTCAAACTTTTCCAAACAGAGATGGCTCATTCATCATTGAAACCACGCCCATCAGAGATCTGAATTTATTTGTTCCTGTGATGAACTCTGCAATTCCTAGAATCCACAGTTAACCCCTAATGGGAAATTCGCTGTGTTTCCYAAGAATTCTTAAAAGGAAATACATATTTTCCAAAAACTGTTACCACGTTATCATAGTTGACCGGCCTCCACGTTTTTCCAAGAAATCTTTGGGATCCTGTGTGGAAAAGTGTGTGTTACACATGGAAACGCGTTCTGGGCTTGGAAACTTCCATGGCTTGGAAAATGTGCGGCACTGAAGGATTTATTCTATCATCCAYAGAAATATTAGATCCTTCTGAGAATCTTTCATGGATGTCGGCTCTTTGGGTCTATAAAGAGAGGGAATTTTCAGCTCAAACAAGTGCCCAGCATTAAAACCTCCACCTTGAAAGGACAGAGCGAGGTTTAATAGGCATTTCAGTGCCAGGACRTGTCAGTCAAATTATTATTGGCTCTGGCTGCACTCTCACAAGCTGTTACATTCTTTACCTGCAGCGGAGTGGCACTAGAAAAGGTGCAAAATTCTTTTTTGCTTTTGAAAACACCAATGAAAGTGGAAAAAAAAAAAAACAAAACCAAACCAACAAACCCACACACCAAAACCAAACCAACAACCCCAGCCCCTCAGTCCAATCCACACAGCTGAAAACCTCTGATCTTCACATAAGAAGGGTAGACACAGAAACGTCAGTAGGAAGGGTCCTTTGAGAGGTAAAAGTTGGTCCACAAAGCCCAGAAATTTATTAATTAATGTGAAATCCATGAAAGCAGCTGATTCCCAACATAAATGGCCACAAATTCCGGCCTCTTTTCTCCTGTTGCCCCACATGGATGTTTGTGCATGCATGGACAGTGTTACATAACATTGCACAAATCACCACAGTGATCTCGGGCTTGCTCCCAGCCCAGATCCAATTCACAGAATCAGAACTGTGTCCTGCAAGTAGAATCAGTCCCACTGAAGTGTTATGTGGCTCATAAATTCCCAGGATGGGGATTTTTCTTCAGAGAAAATGAATCACATTTTACAGAAGGGCAAGGAGGAAAKAAAAAGAGAGAGAAGGGGAAAACAGAATTATTATTTTTAGATCGCAATGTTTTGAAATGCGATCTGCTCTTTAGTCTAAGATTTCCCAGCTGCCCTGTCTCTTTTTTTAAAAATTTTTTTTCATTCCTTTTTCTTTTTGCAATGAAAGGGTTGAGACAGGAGAGAAAATCATATATACACAAACCAGCTTTGTCTATAAACTCCAGAAGTGTGTTTGGCCTTGCAGAAAAGAAGCCCTATATGAATCTGGGGAGTGGAGGCCAGGGGATGTTTTGTGGGGAATCACACTGCTCTGTAATTAGAGATCTTGTATATGTATAAACAAACTCTGCCATAAGATCAGCAGAGAAAAGACTTGCTCTCTTGTCTGATGGCCAAGGAAAATTAAAGCAGGGCAGGCTATAAATAGAATGAAGAAGAAAACGGAGGGAGGGAAAAAAAAGCTCTAGTGGGCTGAGAGAAAAGGCTCCTCCTTGCGAAAGGGTTAAAGCTCTGCTTACAAACTTTGTCAGACCTGGYATAAGCCTCCTTTTCTTTGGACTTAATAAGAGATGTCATGACACAAACCTCTCCTGTGGAACTTTTAACATCCCTTAGGTGTGCTGCAGACGAGTGTCAATAAAGTTCATTTCAAGGCAAAGGTCAAAGTGCATTTCAGATAAAATGAAACAACCATGGCTAGGAATGCCACAAACTAAAACTGCCAGCCATTCCTTGCCTGTGTCCTTYTCCCAGGTCAGAAAAGTACAGCCTGTTAGAGTTCCCAGCTTTCCCCAGCTCCGGAGCCATCCATGCTGGCTGTGGTGGTCCCTGAGGGGTGATCTGCCACCTGAGAACTTCCAGACACGACTACATCATCTGCTCACAGCCTCCCGCCCTGGAGCCGGGGGCAGGAAGCACCTGTAAGAGTTTTCCATCCACCAGGGACAGCACCTCCCAGCCTGCAGATTTCTCATCTGGCCAGTACAGCCAGGGAGGACCTGCCCCCTCCTCCTCAGGTAGCCAGAGCCCTCGGAAGCGGCCACAGCTCACGGCATGAAGGCATTTCCTCTCTGCCATAAAATGCATCATTTGCTATCACAACCCTTTTTCCCCGTGGGGAGCGGCTGGCGATGGATATTTGCTCCTCTCACCCTTCCTCCTCTTCTCCCTCCGTTTTTCCACTGCCCCCGCACGTGTCAGGCCCCGGGAGGTTTCAGGGGAAGGAAGAAGRAGGTTGTACATTGTCTGGGAAGGGTTTATAAGCTGCCCCTCTGGCACAGAGCTGGAATCAGGACGTTGTTCAGCTACATGTCTGAACTGGAGGAACAGGCACAATTGGGTGGCTCGCAGGGAGTAAATGAGTCCTCAGAGCATTAACCAGCACATGGCCCCAGCTGCAGCTCTCTCTGCCCTCCCTGCTGCCTCTGCCTTTGCCAGGCAATATCCTCACAGCCACAGCACAATGCCAAGCACACCTTGGAGTATTCCATGTTTACTGCATAACACAGCAGCCCTTGGAGACAGGGCTGGAGGCAGCTGGAGACAAGGCTACCCACACTGCCTGGGGTCCATCCAGGAGCTCAAGGCAGCTGGGCAAGACAGGAGACAGAGTCAGAGACAAGACKAGCAACATTGCAGCTCAGAGCAGAGACAGGATCACAAACAGGGCTGGAGCACAGGCTGGGAATCCAGTCAGATACTCAGCACAGCAAGAGACAAGCAGCACCTCTGAGGCACCCTGGGAGCCCAGGACTGAGCTTGATGGAGCTCACGGACAGACTGCTGGGCAGGGGCTCCATTGATGGAAGCCCTTGCCCATGTTAGGAATAAAGCTGTGAATGGTGTACAGGAATAAAAGAAGCATTTAGATCGTGTTTCTTGTCMCTTTATCCCCATTTTAGACATCAGCATATCTAACACCTTGACCAGCTCCTTGAAGCCAGCTGGAGGAAAAGCATCAGCCTCTTTTGTTTGGGTTCAGCCAGACTGCTCAGCAACACTGTGATTACATGAACCATTCAAAGCAGCCAGAACGTTCTCCCTTTTTTAATCTCTGTGAGATAAAACCATCAGATGCTCCTGCAAGCCTGTCTGAAGGCACTGTATGTCTGCCTGAAAAGAGCCACCCTTTACCCTGTTTTCAAGTGTAACACCCTTACCAACAGTACTGTCTCTGCTCCCCTGTAGCCTAAACACAGTTTTGCAGTCTAAATCCAAAGTTTCACTTTGATACAACCAGGACCTTAAAGTTTTAATCCCAATCTACAAGTCTGAGAACAAACCCCCTCATCTAAGTGGTGCCATTTTGAGTCAGAACCACCCTTGCTGTGAAGTGTTCTATTTTACAAACCCTGTAAAGTCCTTGAGGGCAAACAGCTAATTGTTTAATGGTGTTGTGCAAAAATTCTAGAGGTGAAAAATCCCCAAAACACCTGCTGCTGGAGTTAATGCCTGTGCATTTACTTCTAGCCATAACATGCATAGGTATAATCTGTCTGTGGAGAGACAGTACGGAAAGTTTTAAAAAGGCAGGAATGTTCAAGCCATTTTCTTCCAGCTCCTCTTTACCAAAAAGACAGAGAGGGAATGTGAAGACAAGAGTGATCTCATAACAAATGGYGAGAGGGTTTAATTCCTTTTAAGAAGACACATTATACATAATGGAGGGCTTCTGGTCTTGCATGGAAAGGTGGCTGTGCAGTAACTGGATGATAAATCACATCCCAGCCTTGACAATTTTCTGAGAAGGTGATTTAACACAAGGCAGCCCACTGGCTGTGGTGCCTTCCTCCCACATGGGCTGTGGRATCCCTCGGGAGCAGGAGGATCAGACCCAGGGCTCCACTGCAGGTTCTATTGACCCTGGGGTTTGCTGTCCTCCCCTCAGGCACCGACTTACCCAGGTGCCCCACACCCTGGGAAAGCATCCCACAAACAGCCCTGGGCAACAGGCAGGAGCAGAGACGAGTTCTTTCACAAGCTGAGATGGCAGATTATGCCCAGAAGCAAAAGAACTGATAAACCTCATAATACTTTAACCTCACCAGATAACTACAGGTATTATTCCTGTTCAAGTGCTTAATCCTACCCTGGCTCTCAAATTGTTTGTCTCCATGTCC
This sequence comes from Mixornis gularis, assembly GCA_003546035.1. Taxonomy (NCBI): domain Eukaryota; kingdom Metazoa; phylum Chordata; class Aves; order Passeriformes; family Timaliidae; genus Mixornis; species Mixornis gularis. The sequence goes on from QVAJ01000129.1 coordinate 1,748,097, forward strand.
CACAGCAAAAAATTCCACAGGTTGATTAGATACCACTTTAAGGTTTACTGCCTTTCAAGTGCTTTAAGCACGTATCCTTCATTTTACCACGTTGATCCAGCAGGAAGAGATAAATGGAAGTGTCCAGTTAGTTACTCCCCAGTCAGGTCTCATCCTGGTGGGATAAGAGCTGGCCAGGTAGCCAAGAGCTCCTAATGGCAAGGATGTTCCTAAACTAGGGAGGTAAGGGTTGGGGTCCAAGCATCCTGAGTGGATGTTAGAAACAACAAGGAGTGTGTGGCCAACTTTTCTGAAGTGGCATATCTTTGTTCCCACAGAAATTTTATAACATAGTTTAGTGAGAGAGCCGCGATCTGTTGGAAGAATCCTCATTTTAATTAACATCAGAAATACTGAAGTTTATTCTATCAAATCAAGTTAGGCTTATCAATGTTTTCTCTCTCAGAGGCAAAACAATAATCCTTCTTTGCTCAGGTTGGGATGTTCACCTCACACGTATCTGCAGAAAAACACAAACACCCACAACTTGCCTTTTGACCATGTATTTAATTTCAAAATTACCAGTTCCAAAAAAACAGAGCTCTTAATGGGGATATCTTAATTTAGCATAACCTTGATTCTCAAAATTGCTTCTAAATGTTGAATGGAATTTTTCTATGAAATCTAGTTTTGGTGATTTGACACTCACCCGGAACACTTGTTTCATTGAAAAAAATACTTATTTATTTATATAAACAGGACTACTCTGTAATGACAGAATGACTAAGCTACAGATCTGCCAATAAACTCACAGCCAGACTTTATCAAAATAAACTGTAGATAAAACTCAGTAGAGCAGCACAAAGAAATCCAGTGGAGTCTTAGGCCTAGCCAAATACGTATATTTAAAAAGGCAGGAATATTCAATATCGAGGGGGGGGGGCATGAAAAAGATTAAAATTACCGTGTTTTAAATCTTGGTAGAACTTTTTTCTTTGTGCAAAAATAATTAACATGGAAATCCTTTTACCATGTATCAGAGACTAGACTGCCTGGGAAGGAGGAAACCCAAGGACCACAAGGATATGGGACAGGAGAGGCTGACCAAATAACCTCAGCGTGGATGATAGCCTAATGATTGGGGCTGTCAGCTGGGATATAAAAACTGGATTTAAGCCTCTGATGAGGCATTCTCTGCCAACCCACACAAGTGCCCTAAGCAGGCAGCTCTCAGCTGTCCCAAGGTGTCTTTGCACATGTGTGTGAAGATATTTTACAAGGCCTTTTAGTTTTCATTGGCCTCCCCACGACACAAGAACCCTTCTTGAACCTCAAACACTTCTGTGGGATGGAGCACTCATCTTTCTGCTGTTGAAAGCTGTGCACTTTTAAAGCTCAGCCTCCTGAAGATTTGGACACAAGGACCTGGCTGTGTTAGATCTGCAGAGGATTCTGCTATGCAAATAGGCACTGAAGTGCTCAAATCATCAAAGCAATGCTTGCTATTCARCAATGAGCTGCCCTTTGTTGCCAGAGAAACACCGTGTTGAATGAAATGCATTTAGGAAAACATTATTACAAMGGGAAAATATGAGTAATCAACCTAAAGCAATGAGCCATGGAAGCTTGTTTTATGAAATGTCTTTCCGGACTGTCTCAAAACATCAGACATGCTGACAGAGATACCAGAGAGGTTTTCTACTCTTTCTTAGAGAGGTGGTTTCGATCCTAGATTCATCATCCCAAAACTATACCAGCTKGGTCTACCTGTCAAGTTGAGTTTTTGAGTGGAGGAGACTGAAAGTCTGAATGTCCTGAGAGAATCTGGGAGAACTTCCTTCCAACCAACACGCTCACGGTTATGCCTTTTTTGGTGTTTTTTTTGTGTGTCTATATATGAATGTTCTTCTCTAGCTCTTCTGTATTTCTTCCTCCCCCTCCCTAGCAGACAGGGAATCAAATCGTGCTCCCTGCACCAGGCAAAGAAACTCTGGTATGTGCAGAGAAGGAAAATGACATTTCAGGAACTTAAGCTGAGCTCTCCAGAATCATCTCCCACCTTGAAGCCTCTYGTTTTATGAAATCCATAGACTTGAAATATAGCATAGCCTGACTTATCCTGAACCAGAAATTCAGTTTGCACATCAGCAGCTTTCTTCCCAGCATTCCATATTCTGCATGCAGTATTCCAAAGTCATTTGSCACATCCTTGGAAGTGTCCAAGGCCAGGATGGACAGGGCTTGGAGTAACCTGGCCTAGTGGAAGGTGTCCCTGTCCAYGGCAGGGGGTGGAACTAAATGACATTTAAGGTCCTTTCCAACTCAAACCATTCTGTGATACTACAACTCAATCTATTCTATATATTCTGTATTTTCTCTGTATCCTGTAGGCTACTACAATTGTAAGACATTCTCCAGCAGGAGCAAGAAGGCAACAAAAAAGGAACTGTGCCTTATTAAATCATGCCTTTTTTTTTTTTTTTTTTTTTCCCTCAGGTGCTCCTGGAGTTACACAATTTTGGCATTGCTTAAATTGAGAAAATT